>JABUQX010035404.1:0-25000 GCA_015478945.1 Trachelipus rathkii
AGATACGAATTATTAAAAAAAAAATCTTTGGAAACGATAATGAAGCAATAGGTGATGTGTGCAAGTTGTATTTAATAATTTATAATGAAAATTATTTTAATTTTCTGAATGCAAAATATTTCAATTAAATTTAATCTTGAATTAAGATTTCTATTCGATTCTGAAAGCTCTACATTTAAAGTTTTTTCTGGCTCATAAAATTGTTAAGTTTGAAAAAATTCGGATATTATAATATATATATATATATATATATATATAATATATTTATATTATATATATATATATATATTATATATATCGATATATACGTATTTACCAAATTTCAGTATAATTAATCTATTTATAGATATATAATTCTATCTATATATATATATCTATATATATATATATATATATATTCTATATATATATAATATATATATATGGAGGTATACATTCTATAGGTATATATATATAATATATATATAATATATATCTATCTATATATATATATATATATATATATATATATATATATATATATTATATAATATATATATATATAGCTATATTATATATATATATAATATATAGTATATATATAATATATAATATATAGTATATATATAGATATATATATAATGTGTGTGTGGTAATTGTGCTTTCTTGCCACTCGCCGACCAATGGGTGGGATTAAGTGTAGTAAAACCATGTTGTCTCCACTCTTTTATTCAATGGTGTGTTTAGCACCTCACAATAAACAAAAGCCCTTCTCAATAAAAGCTTGTAACCACAAGCCCTTTACAAACAACCTGTTGAATCGATTAATTATTGATATTTACATAATCCAAATTTATAGTTAAATAATCATAAATAATATGAATTCATATTATTAGAATTACCAGATGCTCATATATTCTAACAAAATTTGTTCTAAATATAAATTCAATTAAAAGTAATTTATATGTAGTTATAAAATCATGACTCAACACAGGGAATTTTTAGATAATAATTTTCATGCATAAAATGGTTATTAACGACACTTAATTAATCTAACTGCTGAAAATAAAATCATTTATATGTAGTTATAAAATCATGACACAACACAGGGAATTTTTAGATAATAATTTTCATGCATAAAATGGTTATTAACGACACTCAATTAATCTAACTGCTGAAAATAAAATCATTTATTAAGGCACTAATTACCTCCACTTCCTCTATTGAGGACCTTTTTGGATTCACATTTAAAATTTTTACCTGTATTATTGCAAAGGAAACTGCACACTGTAACAACAATACTTAAAATTGTAAATAAGATTTTTTTCAATTAACATATATATATTATATATATATATAGTATTATATATATATAATATATTATATATATATATTATATATATATATATATCTATATAATATGCATATACATAGGTATTTTTAATGCATATATCAGGGCTGTGGGAATATTAATAACTGGGAAAGATATATTCTCTGCCTGGAACCAATTCACGCCCCCTCCCCCCTTTTCACTCTTTCTTTCGCAGCCACTTTCAAAACCCGAACTATACTGTTCTATAGCGGCAAAGCGAATGCGAACTAGGATATTTTCGCAAAAGATACCCGATGGATTTTGGCATAGCCTTTAGTCATAAGATAGGAATGCATAGAAGAACGTCCAAAAACGAAATTCATAGGAGAAATTGCAAAACGAAGTTACAACCTTGAGATGTAGGTTAGAGAACTTTGAGTCTTAGGAATAGAAGTATTTGAGGAGATCTGAGTTTCATTTAATATGTTGCCATGCACGATTTGTTTGTAAAATTTAGTTGTTTCCTAGGGCGAGTCATGGCTTATAGCGTGAGAAAGTTTAAAAAAAATATGCGCTGTTCTAACCTGTAAAGCTTTGGGCGTCTTGCAACACATATTGTTGATTCGATTTGTTTGGCACACAAACTTACGTACCACAAAGGACCCCCCTCTCGCGAAAAGAATCTTTGTCAAAAGATTTGTTTCAATCAACATATGTGTGCAGTATGTCCAAAACAGCATACTTAGCATCCATTGAGATGGTAGTACTCGCATCTCCATGAATGGGAATTGTGGCGTGATTCCTGCGAACAACGATGGAAAGACAGGATAACCTGGTGTTTGGTGTCTAGGGCTGCAATGTGTAATTTATTTGTTTTGCCTCCAAATGGAACGGTATCTGGGGACAAAATTCGCATATTAGTGTCGGATTGCGGTGCATCACTATATTCATTACTTAACACGCAACATTTCGTAAGAGCGCGAGAGATGGTTTTACTTATTTCTTAAGAGTGCTTTTAATTATTTTAAAGTTTGTCCATGCAGTTTTAAAAGCAAATGTTTAATAATGTTTAATATCGCTAGATACGCAAACTACTTAAAACAGGAATATTAGTACTTATAAAACTAGGTTAATCTTCTAAAAATATTTTACTTGAATAGATAGAGTTAGTTTTTTTCTTACAGATTAAGTGCGCCAGATCAAATGATCTAAGATTTAAACCATAAAAGCTTTAAAAATTATTAAAACAAAAGCGATAAACATTAACGTTATTGTTTAATTCAAACAAAGCGTTGACTAAATTACAAGCGATTTTATAGCGGGTGCTAAAGCATTACAAACTAAACTCATTTTTCTAAAAGATTAATACCAAAAAACTGAATTGTTAAAAATTAATGGAGCTCATAGCCATTTTTATATATGGCGCTTCTGTTAAAATTATCAAGAAAAATAAACCTAAGTATCAAAACATACTGAAACTATATTAAAGCAATAGCTATTAAAATTAATGAATTATACAAAAAAACTAAACGAAGTGATTCTTTAACAGTAAATCGAAAGGCAATTTTCATTTCTCTCCTCTCTCTTTCTTCTATCTCTCCTCCGCCTTATCGTCTATTCCTCTCCTTCAAGGTCATTTTACAATCATATGACCGAAATTCACTGTTCATTCATGTGTGTATTCGACGACCTTGATGATCAGGTGATCGGAACAATAACGCTCAGGTGTACGTACGGTACATCACAACATACACGAATCTACTGTGTACATACTTATGTCTAATAAAAAAAAAATAAACACATTTTTAAATTAATTAAAAATATTGTCTCCTGAATATGTGCCAGTCGGGACGTTTAACGATACTGCTGCAAACGATATCTTTATCTTTTGATCTTTCCTTTCGGAGGGCATCTCAAACTGTCTGAAGTCTCATATCTCTCGGGTGGAGACCATCTTCAACTTTATGATCTCCATGTCTGCTATTTTAACTCTTGTTTAAGAAAAAACTTCTTAATAGATTAAAAAATCATGGTATAACGTTACGGCTTACGCCCAAATATCCTAAGACAACTCGGTTAAAGAGCTTCGAAGGGGTAATACCGGGGATTTTCACCCAATGGAGTAACTTCCCTTAAAGGACTAACCTTTGAGTGTGGTAATTTAATCATCTGACAGGGAGATGACCATCTTCAGTCTTTTAGGGATAATAACATTTAACCAACCCATGAATTTATATATTCTATATATATTATATATATATATATATATATATATTATATATAATATATATAAATATATAATATATATATTTATATATATATATATATTATATATATATTGGGCTTCTGGCTTGCGAAATTTGTGGCTTTCACTCCAATATCTATAGCTTTGGGCCGAGCTTCTTACTCGTGGCACTGTCGCCTAACTCATTCTAAACTGTCATCTTCCTTTCCCTTATAGATTGAAAAGGGAAAACGATTAGGGGACAACTGGTCGGCTAAATGGGCTCAAAATAAACAAACTTTATTGTTAATATCTTTGTGGCTTTCCACGCAGATTTTCTAGGCTGTAGGTTTTGTCACCTATATATTCTTAAGCGCCGTGGCTTATCTACTCTAGGCACTGTCGCCTATGTACCCTTAAACTTAAACACTGTTGCTTATATACTCTAGGCACTGTCGCCTATCTAACGAGATTCCGGACGCACTGGTACTTATCGCCAGCCGGGGAACCTCCTTCGACTTATTTTCTAATTTAAGTCGGACTCTTGCTTGGCCAGACTTCTTTCACTCCAAGGTTAAGTCTGGCCGGAAAATCCTTCGAACGAATGTTTTTGATTGCCTTTTTGTCTTCTTCTTTTCTTCGCTAGGGTCTGTCTCTGTTTCACCTTCTTCGGTTCTCCGAGAGACAAATTCTGGCTTTGCTTCTATCTCCTCTTTATCCTCACATCTCTGTTTGTAAGAGGATTTCTTTGAACTCTTTGGAAAATCTCTGTACTCAGTCTTTCTCTGACCTTTGGCTACGAAAACTCTCGTTTTCTGTAATTACTGGGTGACTCCCCTGTGACACCTCTTTTTTTATTACCTTACTAACTTTGAAATGAATGTCGCGGTTCCCCGTGGAACATATTCATTTTTTAAACTACCTTGCCCTATTGGGTCTTTTACTTGTGCGTTTCTTCTTTCCGCCCGTGCGGGAGAAGCATTCAAACGCTTTAAACTACCTTGCCCTATTGGGTCTTTTACTTGTGCGTTTCTTCTTTCCGCCCGTGCGGGAGAAGCATTCAAACGCTTTAAACTACCTTGCCCTATAGTTTCTTACTCTTTTGGAGGGGTACTTGGACATTTCCTCACTTCTCCGGTTCTCCACCAGAGGGGTACTTCTGCCTTTCCCGCAATTTTCTATTGCTGCCTCTCTTACCGATTCTTGCTGCCTCCTTCTTCGGGTCATCTCGACCTCTTTACCTTCCTTATCACCTTCTAAAACTACCTTATTCTCTAATTATCTTTGGTGCTACTTTGGCTGCCCTGCTGTGGCAATCTTCGGTATACTGCTTCCACCGGACCGTTCCTGTGGGACAACCATCTGCTACCGGGTTCCTTAACCCTTGTTGGGGAGCATGGGCCTTTACTGGGCTCTCCCATATGACTTCTACTGGGTCTCTGGGCCTAATAACCTTTGCTTACTGCCTTAAATCGCCCTAGGATTTATATAGTTAGTAATAGTAAGTTCTGTACTCGGTTTTGTGTTATCTAAAGATACTGTTTTCTGAAGCAACTTTGAGCTTTGAGATATCGTCCCTCCCGGAAGACTTTACTTCCTTGGCTTTTAGGGGATTACACTTCAAACCTATCTCTCTTGAGTCTGTAATGTCCTCTCTCGACCGTTGCCTAACTTTACTTAAAGAATAAAACAAACTCCCTTTCGCACAACACACATAAAACCTATCGCTAAAATTTATGCAAAAATTGAACGAATTGCAAACACTGCCTATCGGTTAACTTTTCTTTACTAATTACGCTCTTCTTAAAATTAGCGCAAAACTACTTAATTAACTAATCAACAAAAAAAAAAACATAAGCTTATATTAGCTTCTTTCAAGATGTTATTAAAATTTTATAAAAAAAGAACGCTTTTAATTTATTAAAAAAACAATAAGAGACACTTTAGTCCCGTTTCGATGGCTAGATTGGCTTTAAACTTTCTAATAAAGATACTTTTTAGTCTCGCTCGACTGTATATTATATATTATATATTATTATATTTCGTATTATATATATATATAATAATATAATTGTGATAAAGTCCCTTGATGGTAATATTTCAAAAATGAAGTAAAAAATATTTATTAATTACAAGTAACAACTTTACTTCAACTCAACAGATAAAACAGGAATGCCGAGTCTTCGTGATCCCATGACTTCGATTCACATTTTCAAGGACTGAAGGGCAGAGAATTGGTGTTGATCTGAATTTAGCTACTCCATTCTATCTTCATATTCTGGCACTTGGGTAGTTCTTCATAAAAAAAAAAAAAAAGTTTTTCAAAAAATCTTTTCAACGATGACGTTCTGTTTTTTAAGTCTTATCGATCAAGTTCACAAGCGCTTTTGACTCCTTCAAATATTTGTTTGTAGTTAGGTCGATTGTAATTTCTCCCTTTTGTAGATTGAAGTTTGGGCTATTTTTAATAAGGAACGACTCTACTAATTTTCTTCTGGCTGTGTTTTGTATATTTTTGACAATGACTGGTGAATTTATATCAATAGTGTGGTTAAAATTTTGCCTATGACGTACTAATGATGAATGTTGCTTATCGCGGTCCAGATAATATTTATGTTGATCGAACCTGATTTTAAAGTTATTAGTTTCTCCTATGTAACTTTTTTCACAGTTCTTGCATTTTATTTTGTATATTCCGAAATTTTTAACTTGATTGATATTATTAGGTTTTAGTGAATATTTAAGTATTATATTATTTGATTTAACAGTCTGTATTGTATTCGGTAGATATTCCTTGATAACTCTTTTTGGTATATTGGGAATTGGTAGTATATTCTTGAATTGGTTTTTGGTAGGGTTTAATTTTAGAAATTTAGCTTTTGCATTTCGTAAAGATTTGTTTATGATACCATCAGGATATTTCAATCTACGGAAGTTATTTTTAATAGTTTTAATTTCTTTATCCAGGTTATTCGGGCTGCAAATTTTATAGGCTCTAAGAAACAGGTTGCTCAAGACAGCTGATTTTGTGGATATATCATGACTCGAGAACCAATGGATGTAAGATGGATTTGCTGTAGGTTTTCTATAAATATCAAAATTTGGAGGTTGATCTATATTCCAGGTTATTAGTACATCTAAAAAGTTTATTTTATTATTTATTGCTTTTTCAATTGTAAATTTAATATCATTATGAAGATTATTAATAAAATTTAAGACTGTGTCGGTGTTTGTATTCCTCGGGATTAATGCAAAAATGTCATCGACATATCGTATCCAGATTATTGTAGGAAATTGTGGGAAAATATGATATTTTTCTAATAGCTCCATAAAAATGTTGCTGATAATTGGAGATAGTGATGAACCCATTGCTAGACCAGAAATCTGCTTAAAATATTTGTCTTGAAAATTGAAGTAAGCATGTTGTAGAGTAAGGTTTATTAATTTTTTAATGGTATCAAAGCTAGGTTGTAGTTGGATATTTTGTTCATTTATATGTCGTTCCAGCAGTTCTAGGGTATAATCTACAGGTACATTAGTGAATAACGACACAACGTCGAAACTCACCACTTCAAAGTTGGAAAAGTTTACATTTTTGATTTTATCGATGAAATGTTCGGAGTTCTTTAAGTGGGAAGTAGAAATGTTTCCAAGAAATATCTTTAGTTTTGAAGCCAGCCATTTTGAAAGATTCTGGGTAACACAGTTTATGTTGGAAATTATTGGTCTGAGAGGAATGTTTTCTTTGTGTAGTTTTGGAATTGCATAAAATTTTGAAAGAGTAGGTAAATATGATGTAAATTTCTCGATTAGTTCTTTTTCTGCAGGTATTATCTTTTTGATTGAACTATTAAATTTCTGTTGTGAGTTTTTAAGAGGATTATTGGTTAAGTTGCTATAAGTAGTAGTATCATTTAAGAGGTTGTATGCCTTTTCTGAATACTGTTCCGAGTTCATTAAAACTATGTTACTGCCCTTATCAGATCTAGTAATTACGATGTCTCTATTATTCTGAAGGTTTCTCAATGCTACGTAAAACCTTCGTGGGAACCCTGAGTGTTTCAAAAAATCTTTTTGCATTTTTAAGAGCAATCCAAATAAAATGTCACAGTTTATATCTTGGTTGTTGTTTTTGTTTTTCCATTTTTCAAAGCTAAGGCTTTGATTTATCCATGGGTCCGGATTAGGTAGTGAGAAACTCAATCCAAAACTCAAGAGGGCTTTTTCCGTTTGATTTAAATTATATCTTGATAGATTTCTAACATTATCTTGATTTGTGTATCTGTTCCACAAACTAACGTCAAATAGATGATCAAGTTTGTTTTTTAGATGATTGTTTTTATAGGTTACTTTTCTATCCTTTATAGTACGTGCATAGTCCAATAGTTTTGTAAAAAGGTTATGGTTTTCATACTGGTAGTAAAAACATTGTTGCAAATGCTTGAAACTCCAATAGCAATATCTGAATTTAGTTTTTAAATCTTGTTTGACACCTTCAATTTTGTTTTTAAGGATTTGTTCGAAAATAATTGGAAAAGGTTCATTTTTCTGTATGTACATAAACTTTGAAGTAAGGCTTTTCGGGATGACACAATCTCTCAAACAATTTTTCAGGAATCCTAAATTACACTTAGTTATGTTTGCTGCCACTAGTTTATCTATATATTTATAAAGGTGCTTCCTAATCAAAAAATGTTGGTTCAGAAAAATAGTTACCTCTTGATGTGTATCGGGATTCATTATGTAATGATCTTGTAATACTACAAATGCTCGTAGTTGATTATTTATTGATGATAAAGTCTTGAGGTAATATTTTTCAAAAATGGAAGTAAAATTATTTATTAATACATAACAACTTAATTAAAATCACAGAATAAAAGAGGATGCCGAGCTTTCGTGATCCATACTCGATTCACATTTTCAAGGACTGAAGGGCAGAGAATTGGTGTTGATCTGAATTTAGCTACTCCATTCTATCTTCAATTTCTGGCAACTTGGTAGTTCTTTCAAAAAAAAAAAAAAAAAAAAAAAAAAAAAATTTTTTTAAAGATGACGTTCTATTTTTTAAGTCTTATCGATCAAGTTCACAAGCGCTTTTGACTCCTTCAAATATTTGTTTGTAGTTAGGTCGATTGTAATTTCTCCCTTTTGTAGATTGAAGTTTGGGCTATTTTTAATAAGGAACGACTCTACTAATTTTCTTCTGGCTGTGTTTTGTATATTTTTGACAATGACTGGTGAATTTATATCAATAGTGTGGTTAAAATTTTGCCTATGACGTACTAATGATGAATGTTGCTTATCGCGGTCCAGATAATATTTATGTTGATCGAACCTGATTTTAAAGTTATTAGTTTCTCCTATGTAACTTTTTTCACAGTTCTTGCATTTTATTTTGTATATTCCGAAATTTTTAACTTGATTGATATTATTAGGTTTTAGTGAATATTTAAGTATTATATTATTTGATTTTACAGTCTGTATTGTATTCGGTAGATATTCCTTGATAACTCTTTTTGGTATATTGGGAATTGGTAGTATATTCTTGAATTGGTTTTTGGTAGGGTTTAATTTTAGAAATTTAGCTTTTGCATTTCGTAAAGATTTGTTTATGATACCATCAGGATATTTTAATCTACGGAAGTTATTTTTAATAGTTTTAATTTCTTTATCCAGGTTATTCGGGCTGCAAATTTTATAGGCTCTAAGAAACAGGTTGCTCAAGACAGCTGATTTTGTGGATATATCATGACTCGAGAACCAATGGATGTAAGATGGATTTGCTGTAGGTTTTCTATAAATATCAAAATTTGGAGGTTGATCTATATTCCAGGTTATTAGTACATCTAAAAAGTTTATTTTATTATTTATTGCTTTTTCAATTGTAAATTTAATATCATTATGAAGATTATTAATAAAATTTAAGACTGTGTCGGTGTTTGTATTCCTCGGGATTAATGCAAAAATGTCATCGACATATCGTATCCAGATTATTGTAGGAAATTGTGGGAAAATATGATATTTTTCTAATAGCTCCATAAAAATGTTGCTGATAATTGGAGATAGTGATGAACCCATTGCTAGACCAGAAATCTGCTTAAAATATTTGTCTTGAAAATTGAAGTAAGCATGTTGTAGAGTAAGGTTTATTAATTTTTTAATGGTATCAAAGCTAGGTTGTAGTTGGATATTTTGTTCATTTATATGTCGTTCCAGCAGTTCTAGGGTATAATCTACAGGTACATTAGTGAATAACGACACAACGTCGAAACTCACCACTTCAAAGTTGGAAAAGTTTACATTTTTGATTTTATCGATGAAATGTTCGGAGTTCTTTAAGTGGGAAGTAGAAATGTTTCCAAGAAATATCTTTAGTTTTGAAGCCAGCCATTTTGAAAGATTCTGGGTAACACAGTTTATGTTGGAAATTATTGGTCTGAGAGGAATGTTTTCTTTGTGTAGTTTTGGAATTGCATAAAATTTTGAAAGAGTAGGTAAATATGATGTAAATTTCTCGATTAGTTCTTTTTCTGCAGGTATTATCTTTTTGATTGAACTATTAAATTTCTGTTGTGAGTTTTTAAGAGGATTATTGGTTAAGTTGCTATAAGTAGTAGTATCATTTAAGAGGTTGTATCCTCTTAAAAACTCACAACAGAAATTTAATAGTTCAATCAAAAAGATAATACCTGCAGAAAAAGAACTAATCGAGAAATTTACATCATATTTACCTACTCTTTCAAAATTTTATGCAATTCCAAAACTACACAAAGAAAACATTCCTCTCAGACCAATAATTTCCAACATAAACTGTGTTACCCAGAATCTTTCAAAATGGCTGGCTTCAAAACTAAAGATATTTCTTGGAAACATTTCTACTTCCCACTTAAAGAACTCCGAACATTTCATCGATAAAATCAAAAATGTAAACTTTTCCAACTTTGAAGTGGTGAGTTTCGACGTTGTGTCGTTATTCACTAATGTACCTGTAGATTATACCCTAGAACTGCTGGAACGACATATAAATGAACAAAATATCCAACTACAACCTAGCTTTGATACCATTAAAAAATTAATAAACCTTACTCTACAACATGCTTACTTCAATTTTCAAGACAAATATTTTAAGCAGATTTCTGGTCTAGCAATGGGTTCATCACTATCTCCAATTATCAGCAACATTTTTATGGAGCTATTAGAAAAATATCATATTTTCCCACAATTTCCTACAATAATCTGGATACGATATGTCGATGACATTTTTGCATTAATCCCGAGGAATACAAACACCGACACAGTCTTAAATTTTATTAATAATCTTCATAATGATATTAAATTTACAATTGAAAAAGCAATAAATAATAAAATAAACTTTTTAGATGTACTAATAACCTGGAATATAGATCAACCTCCAAATTTTGATATTTATAGAAAACCTACAGCAAATCCATCTTACATCCATTGGTTCTCGAGTCATGATATATCCACAAAATCAGCTGTCTTGAGCAACCTGTTTCTTAGAGCCTATAAAATTTGCAGCCCGAATAACCTGGATAAAGAAATTAAAACTATTAAAAATAACTTCCGTAGATTGAAATATCCTGATGGTATCATAAACAAATCTTTACGAAATGCAAAAGCTAAATTTCTAAAATTAAACCCTACCAAAAACCAATTCAAGAATATACTACCAATTCCCAATATACCAAAAAGAGTTATCAAGGAATATCTACCGAATACAATACAGACTGTTAAATCAAATAATATAATACTTAAATATTCATTAAAACCTAATAAGGTCAATAAATAATATCAATCAAGTTAAAAATTTCGGAATATACAAAATAAAATGCAAGAACTGTGAAAAAAGTTACATAGGAGAAACTAATAACTTTAAAATCAGGTTCGATCAACATAAATATTATCTGGACCGCGATAAGCAACATTCATCATTAGTACGTCATAGGCAAAATTTTAACCACACTATTGATATAAATTCACCAGTCATTGTCAAAAATATACAAAACACAGCCAGAAGAAAATTAGTAGAGTCGTTCCTTATTAAAAATAGCCCAAACTTCAATCTACAAAAGGGAGAAACTACAATCGACCTAACTACAAACAAATATTTGAAGGAGTCAAAAGCGCTTGTGAACTTGATCGATAAGACTTAAAAAACAGAACGTCATCGTTGAAAAGATTTTTTGAAAAACTACCAAGTTGCCAGAAATGAAGATGGAATGGAGTAGCTAAATTCAGATCAACACCAATTCTCTGCCCTTCAGTCCTTGAAAATGTGAATCGAGTATGGATCACGAAAGCTCGGCATCCTGTTTTATTCTGTGATTTTAATTAAGTTGTTATGTATTAATAAATATTTTTACTTCCATTTTTGAAAAATATTACCTCAAGGGACTTTATCATCAATAAATAACAAACTACGAGCATTTGTATTATTACAAAATAAATTATATATATATATATATATATATATATATATATATATATATATATATATATATATATATATATATATATATATAGTTATATATATATATATATATATATATATATATATATATATATATATATATATATATATATATATATCATCATCATCATCATCAGACACTTTTTTCCCATAGACTGGAGGTAAGGTGCGACACATGCACTGGAGACAGAAAAGTAGTAGAAGACTATGACTCAAGTCGAAAAGAAAGCCCAACCTTAGCTCCCCCCTTTATACCTATTAGTGAGAACTCGTTGCAGTCAGAAAATCCACCCTAGAGCTTCGGGACCGCGACGGACCTCACTATGGCATCTCTCGTCAATGTGAGAGTTCATCCCATTGGCCCAGGTGAGGCCCACAACCATCCCTCACAAAACCCCACCATTCACTCATATTATGCACCTTTCATCTCGCCTTTGCCAAACTCACATTCCTCTTCACCAGGCATTCCTTTACTGACTCAATCCACTTTTTCTTCTGTCTTCCAGCCGTCGATTCCCCAGCACACTCACCACTATACATCTGCTTAACCAACCATTTATCATCCATCTTCCACATGACCAAATCATCTCAACATGCTTTTGTTCTCTCATTACTCTAACTTCACCTACACATAACTACCTAGTGCGTTCATTTCTCATTTTATCAATTCTTCTCACACCTAAGACGCTTCTAAGATTGTCCATCTGAACAAATTGTAATTTAGATCTATACTCTTATTCCAGACCATCTACATTATACAAATATAACATACCATCATGTAAACCTAGCACTCAAGATTTAGTCTTACATCCTGGGATTTAATTGCTCCAAACACTAACTAACACCATTACAACTTTCTCTACACTCTGCATCATCGTTCCCTTTCACATTCAACGCCTGTCTAAATATTAAAGAGATTAGACACTTTTCAGTTACTCCCTGCATCAATATTAGGAAGGATCAATATTAGGTTTGGAACCATTTTAACCCCCACCTAAAAATAGACATAAAATTCTTAATTTCAGACAATTTTGATGGGGAATAAAGCAAACTCAGCTTTTTAACCTCCTAAAAACGTGTTTGTTTGTTTTTCTATCAATGTCATTGTATCCCAAAGCACGTTTTCACTTTCAAGTCTAATTTTTGGCATTTTTCATATCTTTACAATTTTATACATAGATTATTACGCACAAAATGCATATTTCAGTTTTATGATTTTTGGAAAGTTGTGCTCAGAAATTAAAAAGAAAAAAAGTAGGTTTTGAAATTCAACATTGCTGAGCACAATTTTCCAAAAATCAAAAAACTACTTCATGCATTTTGTGCGTAAAAGACACATCTATGTATATTTCAAGTTTGAAGGCATTTCGAAAAAAATTGTAAAAGTTGTTACGAAAAAATGTCAAAGATTAGGTTCTGAAAAAATGGCTTAAAAACGAGCTACAGACACAGAAAAACACCCGAAAATGACGTTTTAGAGGTCAAAAAAAAAGCTGCGGTTTGCTTTTTCCCCCATCAAAATTATCTGAAAATTGAGAATTTATGTCCATTTTTAGGTGGGAGCTAAAATGGGGTCACAAAATCCCCAATATTGGATCTTCCCCTTCATACCGAAGACTGTCCTCACTCACAACCATAACCTTACTCTTATCCACATTTACTTTCAAACCCCTCCTTTTACACACCCTCTACCAATCCTCTCTCTTTTCAGATTCGCCAAACAAAACCAGATCATCTGCATATAATAAATACAATTTATTCTTCCTCTCTCTCTCTCATTTTCTCAATCATTTGTTCCAATGTAAATATTTGATTCAGACATCCCCTACCACTTTTAAACGCACCTTGTTCTTCACCAATCACTCCATCAGTCACTCGACGCACTCTTTCGACCAAAATACCAGCATATATCTTCCCTACAACACTCAATAAACTAATTCCCCTATAATTCCTACAGTTACCCTTATCCCCCTTACCCTTATATAAGGATACTATTACTGTAATATATATATATATATATATATATATATATATATATATATATATATATATATATATATATATATATATATATATATATATATATATATATATATATATATATATATATATATATATATATATATATACCATACCTATATATAAAAATTCTAATATATATATATAATATATATATATATATATATATATACCTATATATATATATATATATATATATATATATCTATATATATATATACTATATATATATATATATATATATATATAGCAATATTGATGATGATATATGTGTGTGTGTGCCATATATAAGGAATTAAAATAACATTACTGCTCTCCTCCAATCCATCGGAACTATACCCTCCATAAAAGCTTTGCTACACAACTTCCAAATCCACCCAATCATCATCTCGCCTCTGTTCTTAATCATTTCACCAGTAATTTCATCTATACCTGCAGATTTACCATTCTTCAGCTCTCTCACTCTACCCATTACCTTCTCGTTACTAATGACCTCATCCCCAAAATGCCTATTCTGTCTTGCACTATCACACCCACACATATTCACTATCACATCTTCATTACTGCCAGTGTTATGCAGATTTTCGAAGTGTTCCCCCCACACTCTCCTCACATCCATTATATCAGTTATGAAAGCACCATACCTATTCATTATTCTAAGCAGATTCCCCCTATTATCATCCTTAACCTTCCGTTCTTCCTTCCAGAAGAGCTTCTTATTCCCTTATAAGTCCCTATTCATCCTCCTTGCAAAATGTTCATTTACCTTTTTTTCCTCCTACGTATGCATCTTTTAGTATTCCATTTTTATGTCTTATATAATTCCAAACATCTTTTTTTTGAAACCTCATTATTTTGGTACATTCAACAACGCTTCTCTTTTGCTTTTAACCGCTTACATCACCTCCTCATTCCACTACTCACTGTTAACATTCTTAATTCCTACTTTAGCACATCCACATACTTCTTTTGCACTACTTACAACCGCTTCTTTCATTTGTTTCCAGATTTGTTCAGTTTCAATTTGTTCACATTCAACTGATATATTTACAAGCGGTCTTAAATACTTATCCTTATTACCTTGTTCTCTTAACTTATCATTCTTAATTCTACTCACTTCCTTCCTTATCATCTTCCTCTCCATCCAAACCACCATTAACTTAATTTACACAAACACAACATAATGATCCGATAATCCCATTCCTAACCCCCCATTGATTTAATATCCAACACATACTTCAACATCTCCTTCTTCACCAACACAAAATCAGTCATACATTTCACTTCGATGCCATATCTACCTACACCAACTCTAGTATACTTATGAATACTCTTATGTTTAAAGAAAGCATTACTTGCAAACATATCTCTCTCCTCAGAGAAATCAATCACTTTCCTACCATTCTCATTTTCTCTCGACACCCCAAATCCACCTGTTATAACATCTCTTTTTTGATCACATATCCAATCATTTAGGTCACCCAACACAATCAATCTGAAACTCCTATTCAGCACATCCAAAACATCATTCATATTATCCCAGAAAATCACACTTTCTTCAACATTACCCTTAGGGGGAAGATCCAATTTTGGAGATTTTGGGACCCCATTTTAGCCCCCACCTAAAAATGGACATGAAATTCTTAATTTTCAGATAATTTTGATGGGGAAAAAAGCAAACCGCAGCTTTTTTTTTTACCTCTAAAACGTCATTTTAGGGTGTTTTTCTGTGTCTGTAGTCATTGTTTTGGCATTTTCATTTTTTCAGAACTTAATTTTTTGACCTTTTTACGTATCAATTTCTACATTTTTTTGTAATGACTTCAAACTTGAAATATGCATAGATGGCTCCATTACGCACAAAATGTACGAGGTAGTTTTTTGATTTTTTGGAAATTGTGCTCAGCAATGTCGCATTTCAAAACCCACTTTTTTTAATTGTAAGGCACAATTTTCAAAAGTAAAACTACTTCGTGCATTTGTGCGTAATGTGCCCATCTATGCATATTTCAAGTTTTGAAGTCATTTCGAAAAAAGTTGATACGAAAAATGTCAAAAAAATGGGTTCTGAAAAATGAAAATGCCCAGAGCAGTGACTACAGGCACCTAACACCAATAGGCGTTTTTAGAAGGTCAAAACTGCGGTTTTATATATCTGAGGTGTCACGAAAAATTAAAATTTCATCGTCATTTAGGTTGGGCTAAAATGGGGTCCCAAAATCTCCAATATTGGATCTTCCCCTTAGATGGACCATATGTCACAAACCCGCATAGCTTGACCTCAAACTTAAATTTAACCGTTAGAATTCTAGTACTTTCGCAAACAAAATCTACAATAGCTCTGTACCACAGGTCACTCATTAGAATTGCAACTCCTCCTCTCCCCCTCTCATTCCTTTCCACACCAGCAAATACACATTTCCCACCACACCACTCATTTTCACCGTTTCCTTTCATCTTTGCTTCTGTCACAGCGAGCAAATCAAATTTGCCCTTTCTAAATGAATCCAACACTTCTCTCCTCTTCTAATCAACATTTATTCCTCTGACATTCCATGTACCCATTCGTTTCACACAGTTTCGTCGAAAGATAGAAGGTTGCTTACAGCGATCATGACCTTCTCCATGGCATGCATTAGCAAAAGAAAAGTGGTAGTGTGCAGCCAACCCAACTACCACTGTCCCTTTTGCCGCCTACTACGACACGCAGAACTTAAGCTGTGGGCAATTTTTCTTCTCAATCACATATGGATTTAAGGGATAGGGATGTCTGTAGGATGTTGTCTAGAAGAGGAGTGTGAGTAGTAATGTAGCAGATGAAGGGATCGCACCGATTTCTCAAAAGGTATAAGAGCTATAGGTCTGAAACTTGGAATATAATTTATGTATGGGTTAAGCTCGAAACAGGCGAAATTTCGTCTCTAGGATGTATATAGGGGGTACCTCCCCCCGAGAGCGTTGCTCAAAATATCGCTTACGCCTTTGTTGCGGATTCTGAGCGAGCAGAGAGATTAGGCTTAAGACGGAGGTCCAGTTCGAAGTGATGACGTAATCGTCGTAGGAGCAGTTACATTGCCTACGTTCTCTCTCATAAGGGACCTTTGCCCCTAAAAAATTAAAATGATCGAAGACTGAAATTTGGAGGCTGGGTAGAGGAACCGGAGTTGGAGAAGGATTCTGAGTCGGATTCGGCGGAGGGGGGTCCCCTCCTGAAAATAGAAGAAATGCATGGAATGCAAAAACAGAGGAAGAAGAAAGGAAGAAGGAGGAAGGAAGAAGAATGAGGAAGGAGGTCTCAGAGATTCGAGAGGAGTCGGAGTCAGTACCGGCACCGGTGCTGGAACCGGTGCGGTGCTAAGTTAATAAACATTCATCTATGATCTATTGATTCATTGATCTATTGATCTATTGATTCACGTCATATTTTGTATAACATAGCACAAAACTTTTATTTATTTTTGTTTTATATGCATTAAACAGTTTTTGTTCTTACTAAAAAATTAAAAAATTAAACATTTTTTATTCTTTTTAAGTTTATAACTTAAAAAAATTTACGTTTTTTATATAAATCAAACAGCCTCCAGAGCCTCCAGAGCCTCCAGAGCCTCCAGAGCCTCCTGAGCCTTCAGAGCCTCCAGAGCCTCCAGAGCCTCCAGAGCCTCCAGAGCCTCCAGAGCCTCCCCAGCCTCCCTCATCCTCCCCTCCCCACGCCCCTCCCCATCTATGATCTATTGATTCATGTCATATTTTGTATAACATAACACAAAACTTTCATTTATTTTTGTTTTATATGCTTTAAACAGTTTGTTTTTACTAAAATTTTACGCTTTTCATATTTATAACTTAAGAAATTTGTGTTTTTGTATAACATAACACAAAACTTTCATTTATTTTTGTTTTATATGCTTTAAACAGTTTGTTTTTTACTAAAATTTTACGCTTTTCATGTTTATAACTTAAGAAATTTGTGTTTTTACATACCCTAAACCTGTAAATCAGTAAATCAAACCAACCACCCTCCCTCCCCTCCTCCCTACCCCAGCCCTGGATATTTTTACATTAACATAGTAATATTTAACAAAATTTTATCATAACCTTGTCTAATTATCATACTGATCAATAAATATATGCTAACGTAACAAAGTTTTCACATCAATAAAGCAAACATAGCATCAGCTGAACCACGAATATAATGTACACTACAAACCTAACACATCTTAAACACGAATAAACAGTTAACATTAACAAAGTTTCGTACTTAACAACAGTAAAGGAACTAACACTGCTTACAGAACGTACCCTATTCACACTTTTTTTTCAAACATATCACTGATATTTTTACATTAACATAATAACATTTAACAAAAATTTATCATAACCTAACTTAATTATCATACTGGTCAATGAATATATGCTAATGCGACAAAGTTTTCATATCAATACTGCAAACATAACATCAACAGAACTATGAATATAATGTACAACGACAAACCTAATGCCCGGATAAACAGTCAACATTAACAAAGTTCCATACTTAGCAACAGGAAAGTAACTAACGTTGCATACAGAACGTAACCGACTCACACTTTTTCTAACATATCATTATTATTTTACATTAACATAGTAACATTTAACAAAAATTTATCATAACCTAACCTAATTATCATACTGACCAACGAAAATACGCTAATGCAACAAAGATTTCACATCAATAAAGCTAACATATCATAGCCTGAACTAAGAATATAATGTACAACGACAAAACCTAACATACCTTATGCACGAATAAACATCTAACATTAGCAAAGTTCCATACTTAACAACAGTAAAGTATTTCTACAGTTTTTCGTCTTCTCCTGCACAGCTGTGGATTAACGTATTAAAATACCTGCATCTGACGCCATCCCCCAACATATGTGTTCTATACAATCTAGTGATAATAATGATAATTAGTGCTAACAGTGATAGTGATAATAGTGTTATTAATGTTATTAGTGTTATTAATTAATGTTATTAATGTTATTGATAATAGTTCTAGTGTTAGTGATGAAAATATTATTAATTATTGATATCAATATTATTGATAATAGTGCTAGTGATGAAAATATTATTAATGTTGGTGGTTATATGTATATGTGAGTATATGTATGTGTGCGTATTTATGTATGTATATATATATATATATATATATATATATATATATATATATATATATATATATATATATATATATATATATATATATATATATATATATATATATATATATATATATATATATATATATTTTTAATTTTTTTAGGTATATTATATTTATTTATATAAAAGCGCCCGGTAGCTCAGTGGTAGAGCACTCGCCATACAAAGCGAGGGTCCCAGGTTCACAACTGGTCGGGTGGGAGAATGTGAGCTGTTCTCTCCTTAGGCTTGGCTCCGTCCTGCTCGGACGTTAATTAAGTACACCCCCTCCTTGATTAAGGCCCTGCCCGTGAGCGGTGGTGTTTATCTCTGTAAAAAAAAAAAAAAAAAAAAAAAAAAAAATATAATACGTAACTTATTCACACTTTTTCAAACATATCTCTAACATATCATTATTATTTTTTGCACGAACATAGTAACATTTAATAAAAATTCATCATCACCATACCTAAGTATCATACTAACCAACGAAAATACGCTAACGCAACAAAGATTTCACATCAATAAAGCTAACATATCATACCCTGACCTAAGAATATAATATACAACGACAAAACCTAACATACCTTATGCATGAATAAATCGCTAACATTAACAAAGTTCCATACTTAACAACAGTAAAGTAACTATCGATGCATACAAAAACGTAACCTATTCGCGCGTTTTTCAAACATATCTCTAACATATCATTATTATTTTCACATTAACACGGTAATATTTATCATCACCGTACCTGATTATCATACTGATCAACGAATATATGCCAACGTAACAAAGTTTTTGCCTTAACAAAGCTAACATAACATAGTCTGAACCAAGAATATAACCTAACACAGCTTAAGCAAGAATAAACAGATAACATTAACAAAGTTTCATACTTAACAACAGTAAAGTAACTAACAACGCATACAGAATGAACAGGTACGAAGTTGAGGAGGTAAATATTCATTTAACAAATCAGTATAGCTCTATGTTTGTTTATTTATTTTTAATTTCATTTCTTTAAAACTTTTTGTTTTTAAAAAACTTTTATTTATTTTTAATTTTATTTCCTTAAAACTTTTGTTTTTAAAAATAAACTTTTATTTATTTTTAATTTTATTTCTTTAAAACTTTTTGGTTTTAAAAAACTTTTATTTATTTTTAATTTTATTTCTTTAAAACTTTTTGTTTTTAAAAAAACTTTTAATTTTTAATTTTATTTCTTTAAAACTTTTTGTTTTTACTAAAAATTTTACACTTTTCATGTTTATAACGTAAAAAATTTGTGTTTTACACCCTAAAACGGTAAATCAGTCAGTAAGTCAGACCACCCATCCTTCCCTCCTCCCCAACCTAACCTAATCTAGTGAAATTATTGATCTATTGAAGCTATTGATCTTTTTGATTCAAGTCATATGTCGAGTATCATTTTGGGTAAACACAGCATAAAAATAAGTTCTTTTATACTAATCCTCAATATATGATGACGTAACAAAGTTTCCACATCAATAAAGCTAACATAACACAACCTGATGTACAAGAATATAATGTAAAACATCAAAAACCTAACATAGCTTAAATACGAATAAACAGTCAACATTAACAAAAATTTACCATGGCAACAACAAGTAGCTAACGTTGCATACAGAACGTACCCTATTCACCCTTTTTCAAACATATCTCTAACATATCACTGTTATTTTACATTAACATAGTAACATTTAACAAAAATTTATCATAACTATGTCTAATTATCATACAGACCAGCAATATGCTAACATGAAAACAAGTTTTCGCATCAATAAAGCTAACATATCATAACATGAACTAAGAATATAATGTATAAGCGCAAAAACCTATTTATACCTTATGTACGAATAAACAGTCAACATTAATAAAGTCTATACTTAACAACAGGAAAGTAACTACCGCAGCATACAGAACGTACCCAGTTCACACTTTTTCAAACATATCTCTAACGTATCACTGTTATTTTACATTAACATAGTAACATTTAACAAAAATTTATCATAACCTAACCTAATTATCATACTGATAACAATGCGCTAATGCAACAAGATTTCACATCAATAAAGCTTATATATAACCTGTCCTAAGAATATAATGTGCACCCACCAATCCTAACACATCTTAAACACAGATAACAGTTAACATTAACAAAGTTTCATACTTAACAACAGTAAAGTAACTAACATTGCATACAGAACGTACCCTATTCACACTTTTTTTCCAAACATATCTCTAACATATCACTGTTATTTTTACATTAACATAGTAACATTTAACAATAATTTACCATAACCTAACACAAGGTATCCTACAGTCTACGAATATGCTGACGTAACAAAAGTTTTCCACATCAATAAAGCTAACATATCATAGCGTGAACTAAGATTATAACGCAGAATGACAAAACCTAACATACCTCCAGCTCGAATAAAATGCTAACAATAACAAAGTTCCCATACTTAACAGCAGTAAGTAACCTTTCAATGCATGCAGAATGAACAGGTAGCCAAAGCTGATAGGATCAAATATTCATTTAACAAATCAGTATAGAGCTGTGTTTGTTTATTTATTTTTATTTCATTTCTTTAAAACTTTTTGTTTTTAAAAAACTTTTATTTATTTTTAATTTTATTTCCTTAAAACTTTTTGTTTTTTAAAAAAACTTTTATTTATTTTAATTTCATTTCATTAAAACTTTTTGTTTTTTAAAAAACTTTTAACAGCAATTTTTAATTTTTAATTTTATTTCTTTAAAACTTTTTGTTTTTACTAAAAATTTTATTCTTTTTATGTTTATAACGTAAAAAAATTTACATTTTTACATACACTAAAGCAGTAAAACAGTAAATCAGTAAATCAAACCCCACCCACCAACCCCACCCTCACAATGATCTATTGATCTATTGATTCAAAACATATTTTGTATAATATAACACAATAACATAAATGGGTTCTTTATACCGCTGATCCAACGTATATATACCTACGTAACAAAATTTTCACATTAAAAAAAGCTAACCTAGCATCAACTGATGTAAGAATATAATGTGCAACACCAAACCTAACATACCTTATGCATGAATAAACTGTCAACATTAACAAAGTTCCACACTTAACAACAGTAAAATAACTAACATAGCATACATAAACGTAACCTATTCACTCATTTATCAACCATATCTCCAACAATGATAATTTTACATTATTTCACATTAATAAATAACATAGCATCACCTGAACTAAAAAATATAATTATGATGTACAATGGCAAACCTAGCACCTTGTGTACGAATAAACTGTTAACATTAACAAAGTTCCAAACCTGTTTCACTAAAGTTATCAGATACAATTCGAGAATTTGTTCAAACTCCTCCCACTTTTCGAAACATTACGCAATACCTATGATTCTTGTCTGGTTCGTTTTCGAAACATTATGCAATACCATTGATTCTTGTTTTGTTAACAAAGTTTCACACTTAACAACAGTAAAGTAACTAACATAACATACAAAAATCGTAACCTATTCCTACTTTCTCAAGCATATCTCTAACATAACAATGTTAATTTTACATTAACATGGTAATATTTAACAAAAATTTATCATAACATTGGCTAATTATCTTACTGATCAACGAATATACGCTAACGTAATAAAGCTTTCACATCAATAAAGCTAATAGCATAACACGAACTAAGAAAATAATGTATAACAACAAACCTAACTTTCCCACAACTTACACATAAGATATAATTAACATTAACAACAAAGTTCCGCCTTAACATCAGTAAAATAACTAACATTGTCCGCAAAACGTAAACTAGTCATACTTTTTTCAAACATTTCTCTAACATATTAACGTTAATTTTACATTGACACAGTAATATTTAACAAAAATTTATCACATCCTTGTCTAATTATCATACAGACCAACGAATATATGCTAACGTAACAACGTTTTTTAAATTAACATAGTAATATTTAACAAAAATTTATCATGACCTTACCTACCTATCATAAACCCCAACAAATAATTGCAAACATAACAAAGTTTTATACAGACATAACATAAAAATAAGTTCTTTGAATAAAATATCGTATTAAAGTGTAATAGTTTACCGATCCTAAAGCACTAAATCAGTAAATCAAACCATCCGTCCCATCCCCGCCCCGTCCATCCAGCCTTCCATGATCTTGTGATCTGTTGACTCAGGTCACATTTCGAGTATCATTTCGGATAAACATAACATAAAAATAAGTTCTTTATATACTTACCAACCGAATATATGCTAACGTAACATTGTTTTCACATTAATAAAGCTAGCATAGCATTACCAGAACTAAGAATATAATGTACAGTGACAAACCTAGCACACCTCACGCGCGAATAAACTACTAACATTAACAAAGTTCTATACGTATCAACAGTAAAGTACCTAGCACAGAGTACAAACCGCAACCTATTCACACTTTTTCAAGCATATCTCTAACATATCAATGTTAATTTTACATTAACATGTTAATATTTAACAAAAATTTAGCGTAAACCTGTCTAATTATCATACTGACCGCGAATATAAAGCTAACGTAGCAGTTTTTTTACATTAAACATAGTAAAATTTAACAAAATTTCATCATAACCATACCTAAATATCATACTCCCAACGAATAATTGCAAACACAACAAAGTTTTACCCAAACATAACATAAAAAATAACAAAGTTTTAGCCAAACATAACATAAAAACAAGTTCTTTGAAGAAAATATCATAGTAATGTGTAATAGTTTACTGATTTTAAAGCTGTAAATCAGTAAATCAGTAAATCAAACCATCCGACCCTCTACATCCCTTCCACCCACCCTACCTTGATCTGATCTATCGATTCAAGTCATATTTCAGTATCATTTTGGATAAACATACCATAAAAAATAAGTTCTTTATACACTGACCAAGGATAGATCATTATCATACTGATCAATAAATATATGCTAACGTAACAAAGTTTTCCCATCAATAAAGCAAACATAGCATCGGCTGAACTACGAATATAATGTACACCTACAAACCTAACACATCTTAAACACGAATAAACAGTTAACATTAACAAAGTTTCGTACTTCACAACAGTAAAGGAACTAACACTGCTTACAGAACGTACCCTATTCACACTTTTTTTTCAAACGTATCACTGATATTTTTACATTAACATAATAACATTTAACAAAAATTTATCATAACCTAACTTAATTATCATACTGGTCAATGGATATATGCTAATGCGACAAAGTTTTCATATCAATACTGCAAACATAACATCAACAGAACTATGAATATAATGAACAACGACAAACCTAATGCCCGAATAAATAGTCAACATTAACAAAGTTAAATACTTAGCAAACAGGAAAGTAACTAACGTTGCATACAGAACGTATTTTTAATTTCATTTCTTTAAAACTTTTTGTTTTTAAAAAACTTTTATTTATTTTTAATTTTATTTCCTTAAAACTTTTTGTTTTTTAAAAAAAACTTTTGTTTATTTTTAATTTTATTTCTTTAAAACTTTTTGCTTTTAAAAAACTTTTATTTATTTTTAATTTTATTTCTTTAAAACTTTTTGTTTAAAAAAACTTTTAATTTTTAATTTTATTTGCTTTAAAACTTTGTTTTTACTAAAATTTTTACACTTTCATGTTTATAACGTAAAAAATTTGTGTTTTTGTACACTAAAACGTTAAATCAGGAATCTGTTAAATCAGATACAC
>JABUQX010035404.1:50000-61595 GCA_015478945.1 Trachelipus rathkii
TAAGCCGAACCCCATTGATACATGAATTGGTATACTTTAAGAGCCAATGTCAGAGAGAGAGAGAGAGAGAGAGAGAGAGAGAGAGAGAGAGAGAGAGAGAGAGAGAGAGAGAGAGAGAGAGAGAGAGAGAGATGAAAATATCGTTTTTCTTTTTAAAATAATTTTTCAATTTCAGGCTTTGAGAGAGAACAAAAAAGAAATAGACGAATACATTCAGGATTGTTCATCCATTCTCAGATTAGTCGGAGGGTTCTGCGAAAAGTAATATATATATATATATATATATATATATATATATATATATATATATATATATATATATATACGTTCTGACCGTCGTTGAAGTCGGACGCACTGGAAACAGCTGGGAAAGAAGAAATGAGAAGAACCAGAAAAGAGATTGGAAGAGCTATTCTGAAAGCTCAAAATAGTTTAAGCCCGCAATTAGAAGAAAGATTGAATGAAGGAAGAGTAAAATTTAATCAAATTCTCAGTAAATACACTTTCTACTGTGATAAATATTTCAAATTATTTGAACATTTCGAAATTAAAATCAAAATTATTAGTGCACTAAAACAAAATTAATATTTTATAAACATTTCAAGAAGAGGAGCAACAAAATTTTTATATTTATGTCTTCCCGTTAATAAAATAGATGATGGAGTTTTAAAAAAAAAAAAAAAAAATTATTTGAAAAGCTAGAAAATTTTTTAATCTTTTTTTTTGATAATGAAATTAAATATATTTGACACATAGATTGATATGTGATTATAATGAAAAGTCAGTGGAAATGATTTGTGTTCAAAGAAGATTGGATGTTTCGTCGCGGTCAGAACGTATGAAGAATTTCTTTGCATGGTTATAGGGCGACAGGGCTAGCAACCCGGTCCTTTCCTTCTGCTTATATTACTCTTGGACCAGCGTTGGATTCTTATGCGCCTAGAAGCACAATCATCTGGAGAACTCTGGCAGAACGAATTTTGAGGCCTAATGGAAGAAGATGCTAGTTCTACTGAAAGGGCCAAAACCCTACCTGAGAGTGTTTAACTCGAGGACTGGCGTCGGAAACCATTACGCCGAGAAATGGTTTTCTAGAGTGTTCTAAGGTTAAGAGTTTGGGCCAGAAGGAGAAGACGCTGGTTCAACTGACAGGGCGAAAACCCTTCCTGGTTGTTATAGTTATAGATATTATATATATATATATATATATATATATATATATATATATATATATATATATATATATATATATATATATATATATATATATATATATATATATGTATATATATATATATTATATATAGAAATATATATGTAGTATATATATATATATATATATATATATATATATATATATATATATATATATATATATATATATATATATATATATATATATATATATATATATATATATATATAAGAAAAATACCAAAATCACACTACGGTACCCTAACTAAACAAACACAATTAAACCATATACCAATTGTACTCACATCAAAACAATAATTCTAATGAACTTGCAGTATATCAAACCTTCTTTCAAATAATAGTTACAGCAGTTACTATCCAACAAATAATATATAATATAAGGGATACACAAATGAATAAACTACAGTGGGTCAGGTTACGATAACCTGCCCTTGACTATCATCTCGGTTTGGTTAAAGCCCCGACACCGGCCCAAGCAATACTGGCGTAATCCATTTGAGTTAAGCTAACCCCTTAATGGTATCCCACTGCAGCTTGACTGACCGACGTATCCAAAGGTGCCTGCCTGAAGGACCAAATCCCCAATAATTTAACTTTTAATTATAACTGAATACCCTGCAAAGACAAAACAAGTATACATGTAAAAAAAAAAAATAATAAATTTAAAAGCAATAAGGGGAAAGAGAAACTTAGCTGAAAAAAGCGACAGAACAAAAGATGCGTCTTATGAGTAGAGCATCCAAATCCCATGCCACTCCAGTAGTAAGGGGTGGACAACCTCCGCTAAAACTGAAATCCGGAAGTTGCAACCGGATGTTGCACATGTTGCAAGCAACATTTTGCAACATTTGGTTTTTCAAGCCTGCCGTGTCAAGGTTAGGGTTTTTAAGGTCGGTGAGACCGAATTTAAGGTCTGGAAGACCGACTTCCGAGGTTCTGAACCTGAACTCAAGGGTTTTACCCCCCAAAAGGGGGCGGAGCCCCCCAGAGGGTTTTTTTTTATTAATAGAAGGTTTTAAATAATCGATAAATCATTTTTGATGGTTTCAATCGATTTATCGATGTTTTTTACCCCTATATCGATATTAAATCGTCTTTCTACGTGCTCTGGTTGACTGAAAAATATAATCGAAAGAAAATTATTAATAACATTCATTCGATATATCGTTGTAGTTAAAGAAGAATATTGACTGCCAAATAAGCCTAACGCTGAAACGATCGATAGCGCGGGAGTTAATCCCCGTGGGAATTTTCTTCCCCTTCGCCCGACGAAAAAAAAAAACCGCAGGTTTTTTTCGAAACAATAAAAAAATAAAAAATAAAATAAATTAAAAATAAATAAATAAAAAAATAAATTAATAAATAAATAAATAAATAATAAATAAATAAATAAATAAATAATAAATAAAAAATAAATAAATAAATAAATAATAAAATTATAAAATATATATATTATAATATATATTATATATATATAATAAAATATAATATAATAATATAAATATATTATATAAATTATATATATACATATATATATATATATATATATATATATAATAATATATATATAAATATATATAATATATTATATAAAATATAATATATATATATATATAATTATAACGTAATATGCCCCGCCCCCACAGCTTACTCCCATGCCCCCCACCCTTAAGGGATGGGAGGGGCACGCAGCCTCCCTAAAAATTAAATTGATCTTAGAAGGCTGACTTGGCGATGGGGTAGAGGAGCCGGAGTTGGAGAAGGATTCCGAGTCGGATTCGGTTTCGGAGTTCAGGGATTCCCCCCGGAGGGGGGTTCCAGGGACCCCCCGGAGGGGGTCCCCTCCTGAAAAAAGAAGAAATGCATGGAATGCAAAACAAGAGAAGAAGAAAGCAAAGATAGCGAAAAAGGAGAAGGATGGAGGAAGAGGAGTCAGAGAAAAAAAGTTGGGAGAAGATCTGCACGTCAGAGTGAGCGGTTGGGCATCGCACCTCTGGAGCCGGTGCGTGCTAAGGTAATAAATATTCGCGTTATCCAATATCATATCAAAATATATAGTTATTGGAACCTGTAGATCCGCAATTATGAGATTGTAAGTTCTTAAAGGTTGTCCTGGGGCCCCCAACGGGGGGGGGCCCGAATTGGAAAAAAATGCATTGGAAGGCAAACAGAGAAGAAAGAAAGAAGAAGGAGGAAGAAGAGAACGAGAAAGGAGAGCGAGTTCTGCATCGGCACCGTGCGGACCGTTGCGGTGCTAACGTTAAAAACTTATTCAAATTAGTTACAGATCTTATATAAAAGGGTGTTTTGATGATTAGTGGTAGATCTCAATATGAGGATTGTAAGTTCGTAAAGGGTGTCTGGACCCCCAACGGAAGGGAGTCCGACTGGAAAAAACATGCATGGAATGCTCAAAAAACAGAGAAGAAAAGAAAAAGAAGGAGGGAAAAAGAGAGGATGAAGGAAAAGAATCTGAGAAGAAAGAGTTAGTTACCCCGCATACCGATGCTGTGGAAGCCGGTGCGTGCCGACTAGTAAACATTCGTTAAATAATACCAATAGCACATTAACTGTTCAACATAACTGCTTCTCGTGCTAACAGTGTACATGTTCGTCAATTGCATTGCATCTTGCAAAGCATAAACCCGTTTAATGTAATGTTGAAGAATTGACATGCAATGTTTCAAAGCTAATTTTCTTTTTATTTACACGTGAACTAATTATTAATTTTCTGTATTTGGTTTTCCTACTTTATTCTTTCTTGACTTATTTTTCTGACTTCTTTTTCGAATTTAAAACTTTGTTTTCAACTTTTTTGTTGTATTTTAAATTAGAAAATAATTTTTTAAGTATCATTTAAGTTTGCATTGTAGAAATACCTTTTTCGTTTTTAATTTTTTTTATTTAATTTTATTCACTTAATTTTAACTTTTGATTTACACAGTTTTATGTTTATAGTACACTTTTGTGTTTAATTTTTTTTTATTTTAATTTTTGAAAAAAAATTTTATCTTAATTTATATTTTTCTATCCTTATTTTCAAATTTATTTATTGCTGTTTTCTTTTCTTTCTACAACATTTTGTTTTTACTAAAAATTTATCTTTTAGTTTATAGCCTAAAAAAATTTTGCATTTACATACCCTAAACATTTAAATCAGTAAAATCTGTAAATCAAACCACCCACCCCACCTTTCCTTACCCTTCTATGAACCAATGGATCTATTGACTCTATAATTGATATATATTGAATCTATTGATTAGTCATATTTTGTATAACATAACACAAAAAATGTTATTGATCTTTGTTTTGTTTTCTTTAAATTGTTTTTAATAAAAAATTTATTCTTTTATGTTTAATAACTTAAAAAATTTGCTTTTATTACATTACATACGCTAAATCAGTAAATCAAGCCATCAACCACCCTTGCTGCCATTCGCTGATCTATTGACTATATCTATTGACCAAATATCATTGATTCAAGTCATATTTGTGTATAACAAAAACAAAACTTTATACTTTTATGTGTTATAACTCTAAAAAAAATTTGTGTTTTTTTACATACCCTAAACACTAAATCCCAGTAAATCAGTTAGTCAAACTGTCAACCATACCCTCCTCCCTCCTGATCTATGATCTATTGATCATTGATCTATGGATTCAAGTAATAAGTCATATTTTGTATAATATAATACTAAAACTTTATTATTTTGTTTTGTTTTCTTTAAACATTTTGTTTTTACTTAAAAATTTATTCTTTTTATGTTTATAACTTAAAGAATTTGCATTTTTACATACCCTAAAGCAGTAAATCAGTTAAATCATTAAATCAAACTCTAATCAACCACTCCTACCCAATCCTGGATCTATTTTGATCTATTGATCTTATTGATTCTATTATCTATTGATTCATGTCATTTTGTATAACATAAAAATACTAAAAACTTTTTATTTATTTCTGTTTGTTTTCTTTATTTATTTTGTTTTACTAAAAAAATTATTCTTTTTATGGTTTATAACTTAAAAAATTGCATTTTTACATACCCTAAAGCAGTAAAATCAATAAATCTGCTTATTCCAAAACCACCCACTCTATCCTCCTCCCCATCTTGTTCTATTATCTATTGATCTATTGATCTGTCATATTTTGTATAAAACATAACAAATAAATTCTTTCTGTAGTTTCGTGTTAAAAAATTCTCAGATTATAATTTAGTCAGTTTTGATGTTTATAGTTTGAAATGCTTGTTGTTGTTGTTGTTAAATATATTTAACGTTTCAAGTTAAATGAAAATATTACAATATTTCAAACCTATCTCTAAAATATTAATGTTAATTAATTTTACATTAAACATGTAATATTGAAACTAACAAAAAATATATCTCATCCTAGCCAAACTGACATACAGCATTCATTAAACAGGTAACTAAAATTAGAAGTTCAAAACTTACCAGCAGAAGTCAACTTAGCAATCTCAATCTTAACTATACACACCACCGCACAAAATATTATTATTATTATATATGATTTTATATAATATATATTAATTATTATATATATTATTATATTATTATTATTTATTATATTATTATTATATATATTATATTATATTATTTATTATCTAATATTATTATATTATTATATTATTAATATATTATTATAATTCCACATAAACTCTCACAATACCAATATACGCGTGCATCACTTTGCCTGCAGGCTGTTCCACCATAACTAAAACCATTGGTATGGTAAATTGCTCTCTACCAGACACCTCTAAAACATTACGCAATTTTAGTACTCTCAAGCTTAACCATTCAGAGAACTCTATTGTTTAATGCCATCACGCTTCCAGCAATTGAAATTCGAGGAGATGAATCATCTAATCTTTATTCATCTTTTGTACACATCTGATAAGTTCTAACGCAGATTTATTACTTTTGCTCTACTAACATCTTTTTATCTCTAAACAGTAGTTTTTATATATATTATTATTAATATTATTATTGTCTATTATTATTATTATTATTATTATATATTATTATTATCTATATTATTATTATTTATTACTTATATTATTATCTATTATTATTATTTCATTATATCTATTATTATTATTATCCTCTCATGACTTTTTATAACCCGAATACCAACATAAACAACTTTATATAAACACACACACAACCCAACACACAACTATCTTATCTAATCTACAACACTCACAACAACAAACGAGCTTACAACCCAACACCCCACAAACCACACCTCAGACAACAAATAACTAGACACTTGATCTTAAAATTATATATAACTGGCTAATTCACGTAACGTTTACTTTATTCTTGTGATCATCACTATTCACCTTAGAGGTTCTCCTGTGTTCTTTCTTTCATTTATTTCGCAGAAGAGATATTCTGATATAAAGCCCAAAGCTATCGCAGCGTAAACGAAGGCTTAAGACAATGACAGGTATCCAAGTAGTTAAGCATAGAAACATGTCATAATACGAGTATCGGTGGACAGTGTAAACTAGGTCGGTAAGTGGTATGAGTACTACTGGAACTTACCAGGGAGTGTAGGTTTAGGATAACGTATAAATTATGCCACTAAGCGTTGATGTACGTATATTAGAAATGGTGTATGACTTGAAGAGTTGTAGGCTGATCAACAAAACCACGACACGTATGTCTACCAACCCACTCTATGCCCCAGAACACACAGGAAATAAACATGGTCGGCTGTAAGATACACATAAGAAAAGCTCGATATAAACAAGGAAATACGAGTTGAAGCACAAACCACAACACATCCAAGCAACCATCCACAGAAAACACGGAAGGACAGTGTGAGACCTGACCCCATGGAGTGCAAGATACGCAATTCGTAAAGAAAAGGGAAGAAGCGCAAGTGCAAAATGTAAGAAGCAATCAAAGGCATAAAGAAGAAATGAAAGAGACAAAGAATGTCAGAGGGATGATACCCAAAACAGCAAGAATCCAATGAAATGGAAGGATATAAACTGAGAAGACAGGAGATAAGCAGATAGGAAGAAACCAGAAAAAGTCGGCAAGAAACATAAAAAAAGCACAAAGGCACAAAAACTAAAAGCAAAAAAAAGATGCTGAAAACGAAAAAGAAAGAAAAAGAGTGAGAAAAAAAGGCATCCGTTTGAGATCGAGAGGGAGATAAAGTGAGAGTGCAAAAGGAGTAGAAGGTGGTAAAAGGACCACAAATGTCGTAAGTGGTGTTCAGTACAGGAAAAAAAAACTGTAAAAAAAGAAAAAAATGAGGAAAGCAATCATAAAGAAAGGGCAGGTGGGAGCAAAAAGATACTTAAAATCAACAAGATAGGAAAAAGAAGGGAACAGTAAGTGGAACCTGTACCACGACTGGGACACTCACTCTCCACCTCATCAAAACCGTAAAGAACCACTACACCATGAAACGGGGGGACCAACACAACACAAGAATGCAAAAGCGAAGGACGGGACAATACAAAGCATAGTCAAATACATAACATGGAAGCCAGAGTAATCATATGGAAGTGACCCCGGACCACCTATCACCCACTAACACAACATACACATGTCACACATCATTCAAATCAACTGATCTGTGAACACCAACATAACTGCTGCTCACACAATGTAACCACGGTACTCTGCCGAACACCACTATCTACAAAACCCTAACCCAACACGTAACTCGAAGAATGATGTAACGGTGGGGGATACTGATTCTAATAAAAGGACTTACCACTGAGCACCTGGAACAAGGAAGACACTGGGGGTTCTGTACTGTATGTGAGGACATGATGAAGGGATGCACCAATAATAGAATGCACATATCTAAGAAATCGTGACCAGTTGAACATAAATCTATGATTACTCCTGGCTAAATGCGAATACTGTGAAATAAAGCTGAATATCTACTCAGGAACCGGACCAGGGAACAAGGAGGGGTAAAAACGGATGAAAAGGAAAGAATAAGAATGTTGAAGGATGGAGGACGGGGCTGAGGGAGGAAATATGATGAAGAGCCAGGGATAGAAGGCTGCGGGGGTAGAGCATCAGGGCCTCTACCACGTCGGGTGCCGTAATCAGCAGGTAGGATGCACGAGGGGTCAATTAGATAGGACAAGAATGTAGGCGCATTAGGCCGCGTGGCAGCCCTACTCGGGCTGAGCGTCGCTCCTCGGGCGGCGTGGGCGACCGACCTGGGCCGGGGCATCCCGGTGCGTCTGCTCCGGCAGTAGTGGGAATGAGAGACATACATAATATACATGCGTATATATCAGAAAACTCGGATGGGCACATACGGCAATACGTACATAATTAAAGGCCGTCATCGGGCGGTGGAGAAATGGGAGAATGCCCTAGTATTAATAAACAATATCCCCAAATAATCTACCTACGAACGTGAAAAACTAGCAAATAGCGCGACCCGACTTCTACATCATGCACTCATAATACTCCTCTACCAGAAATGCTAACTGCGGACGTGCACGATTGATGGAAATAGCACAGTGGTAAAGAACAATACTATTATTACATCGAACACGGTGACCAATAAATTACCCAACGTAACAGTATAGCACGGATCCAGACACAATAACCAAAGGGCATACGTGCTGGATCATATCATCCAAATCACGAGGAAGGCGGGAGTGTCTACACTCTACTGGCACACCGGTGTACAACACTCTCACATAAGGGCGTGCTCACGCACAATACGATAAACAACAGACCAGATAGTCAATACATATAAACATACATACACTACGGATACGATACTCCATCATGGATAAGCGGGGGACTACAATAACATAATACATCACATGACGTCATCGTGGCATCAGTCTCATTCAACAGTCTAACAGATACATCTCGAAGTGCATCATACCCTGCTCGTTATTACTCCTCGGGTGCAAGAAACACAAATAAACATACATGTTACATTATACTCCTCACTGACTCAAACCAACCTTCACAACCACAATGAACATCGTATCACATCGAAATAAAACGACAAAAGACCAATAAAGACATTAACAGTCTCAACAACTACTCCTACAGAACTATAGATTAGCAATATATCTCAACAACAAACGCTACACACCTACTGCACGGGGAAATCAATACAAACGAGGCGGGGATACTAGAACCAAAATCGAAACGACTCCTATGGGTCTACCTGGCTGGAACAACTGAAAACACATCAATGCGGCTAAAACGACAAAATAACATACTTGGAAGCATAAAACCCTCAAATAGGGACACCTAGGCGTAACCATCAGAATGAAACAAAAATATAACCAAAATGCAATAAAACCTCTACTCTAAATAACATATAACCATAACACTCAACGAAGAAAATATAAGGATGTGAAAAGAAAATCCCGATACCAATCAAATCCCACGGGCGAATCCATATACTCCTCATAAAATGATAAAACAGGATGAATATCATCAATACACTAATACTGGAAGCATCACGAGACCTCGTATCACTCTTACACTCTGGGGTGCTATACACGACCAACTAATCTCATCATGCACACATACTCTCGGGATGAAAAATAAGAAGAAATAAAAATACATCTAAGGTGTAATTCAAATGTGATGATTTTCGTCATACAAACTACAGTATTTAAACACTAATTGAAGTCGATATAAATAATATACTAAGTCAAGTGTGATCTGTGCAATAAATGATTACACAGATAAAAAAAGATACGGGGATAGGGCGGGGAAAATGGTCTGCAAGAAATTCATGCAAACAGCAGCGCAGTACCCCAGCCCACTGCTCCCCACCCGAACCGGGAGGAGTCGAACGGAGGTAGAGATCAAGAAAACTAGACACGAAAATACTAAGAATTCATATAAACAATCACCATAATTGAAGATATCGAATTTGAATAAAGATAGTCAGGGTGACTGGAATAACGAATATAAAAGAGTTAGTACAAATTAAGGTAATATATTAAAAAAAAATAAATATAAGTATACAAGGAAAATAGATAAATAAAAGTATTGGGATAATAAGGAAAATAATTAAAAAAGAATAAATGAAAATATAATATTAATAGAAAAAAATGAATAATAAAATATATATAATTGGAGTAAAGAAGAACGTTTTGCATATGACTGGTGGTACTTTCTGGTACTGGATAGAAATGATAAAATAAAAAAAATTAAATAAAACCAAAAAAAAAAAAAATTAAAATAAAGCAAATTTAAAAGAAATATAATTAAAGAAAAAAAAATGTTATAAGATTGTGCAATTCAAATAACAAATAAAGGTAGAATATAAATAAATTAAGAAAAAATATAAATAATAAACTATACATATAAAGATAAATATAAATAATAATAAAAATATATAGAGAACGGAGGATAAACAGACATATATAGAAATAGAGAAAAAAGATAACAATAGGAATTAATATAGAATGACAATGATTAAATAAGGTAAAGATATAATACTTAATATAATAATATAAACAAAAACATTATAAAATTATAGGCATAATTACTAAGTGAACTTATACGAAAAACAATTTCACTTTGCCGACTAATTGCATATTTAAATAATTGTAGATAATACATACACCAATAGATAAAGCAATTAAAAAAAAAACTTTAAATAAAATAACATATAGCAAACATAGAAATGCAAAAGACCACAGAAAAATAACTCTAAAACCCAAATATTAAAATAATCCAATGATTAAACACCCCTATACTAAATTAAAACAAATAACTCCTAGAGGTCATAAAGATCACACTTAAGAACTATAAATAAACTAAGAAAATATTAACTTTTTAACTTATAAGACGACAAAAGTGTATACTGATTACGCTATAACATAAATATAATAGAAAAAAGCATTTTATCACGACACATATAAAACTATATATAAATAGAACTTAAAAGGATATTCTGGAGGGTGAGTAGATTATATCGAGGTAATTATGCAATTGTAAGCATCGTAACAATATATGCGATAAAATATAATAGTTACCCGATAAAAAACCATATAGATGAATACTTAAAACTAGCATAATAGAGAAGAAGATAATAAATAAAGGAGCATAATCAATATTAATCAAGAATAAATTACTAACTAAATTTCGAGACAAATGTTCGCTAAGTTAAAACCATAAAGATAACGAAGCTCCTCGCGCTTGTCATATTAACCTGTTATGTACTACCCACCGTTAAAAATAATAATATACCGCCACTAAAATACCTCAAATAAATAGAGCACAAAAATTATATCTCACCTCTCACCTATAAAAGACAAGGGAATAACTCACTAATATATAATAGTATGAGACATTAAACACACGCCGCTTAGTAGTATACTATAGACACGGGCA
>JABUQX010035405.1:0-27500 GCA_015478945.1 Trachelipus rathkii
AAGTTCCTAACATTCCCTTTACAAAAGGTTGCGCCTTTCTCATACGATGAAGGATACAAACCTTGGTTATTCCCGCTCCCACCATTTGCTTTGGCTCTGACCTCTCTCCAAATCTAGCCATTCTGCTGCCTTGTTTAAAGGCATCATTCCTGTCTCATTCCGCAGGTCACTGACGAGTCTACTCCAGTATTTACTGACGGCTCTAAAACCGGGAACAGTGTGGCGCCATTGCGTCTTTCCTGATTCGCAACCTTTTTCCATACCCTTTCCCCCTCATGCTTTCAATTTTCACAGGCAGAATTAATGGCTATAATGATTGCGCTTTCTCGAATTCTGAATCACTTAACCAAGTGCTCACTCTTATGTCATTTATTCAAATTCGCTCAGCGCGCTACAACGCTTAAAACCCTTATTCTAAAAACACAATGAATATCTGCTGTGCATCAATTTCTTCGGCTGCTCCATTCCTGCCAAAGAAAACAAATTTATTTTATTGTTGGACCCCCTCTCCAAGTAGGGGTAACCTGCAATGAAATCCGCTGACAGAAAACCAAAATGGCTACCTCCTCTTTTCGGAGTTGTATCGAGGTACTCTTCGGAATGCCATTCGACAAGGCCACCTCCAATCAACTGATTACTATCCTGCTCTCCGACAAGGTTTTCGATCTTATTGGCAAGAGCGCTGGACGAATGATCAGAGAGGAGCGAAACTTAGAAATATAAAGCGATCATTCGGGGGTGGTCTTCCTTCCACCGACGAAAGCGCTTACTCGAGGTGATACGCACGCTCCGTATTGGCCACACCAATATCACTCCACAGTCACTATAAGTTACGGAACCCCCCTCCCATTTGAAAATTTTGTCGTAGTCATACCCCGCAATCTGTTCGCCATATCTTCATTTGATTGTTCCCAGCTGGACCCTATTCGCCACCGTCATTTTCCTACTTTACGATCCATAACACCTTTCATAAAAGATTATCCCTTATCTTATCCGAATCTTCCACTTTAGTAGTAACTCCATTTTCTTGTTTCTACAAGAAGTAAATATTTTAGTTCATTTAATATTTTTGATTTTTTAATTACTAAGACTTTATAATGCAAGGATGTACCTTTGTTTAGTTTGTTTATTTTTATTTGACTGAATATTCATTTCTCTATTTAAATCTTCTTTTGACGTTTGAAATATGTATGCTCAGGACCTGCCCATGGTGTTGATTGTTCAACCCAGTGTTGGCCACTTTGTGAGCCGTGGTGCGTCCTGTACACTAATTCAAAAAAAAAAAAAAATATATATATATATAATATAAATATATAATATATATATATATATATATATATATATTATAATATATAATATATATAATTTTACATTATTTTTATTTTAAAAACGTTGATGAAACTTTAATGCGCGCACAAAGCTACGGCTGCTGAGCACCGCGTAGTGTAGAGAGTAAGTATGGTTTCGTTAAACAGTGCTTCGCATATATATATATATATATATATTATATATATTATTATTATATATATATATATATATATATATATATATATATATATATATATTTATATATATAATATATATATATATATTATTTATATATATATATATAATACTATATATATATATATATATATATATATTATATATACTTAGGGATGTACCGAAACAGGTTCCGGCCGGAACCTCGAATTTTTGGAAGTTCGGAACTAACCGAACTTTCTACTTTTTCAAATGTCTTCCTAATAAAATTCCGTAATTGATTTGTCATTTACTCAGTTATGATTATGCATAAAAAAATTTTGAAAATTGATATATTGTAACATATACCATGTTATAATTTACTTTGACTTTATACTTCGAAAACCTTAAATATGAAACAATATTTTACACTCGAACGGAGCTTTAATACTCTAGAACGGGGTCGCGAAGGGATTTTTTTGAGCATTTTTTTTTTTTTTTCTTTTTTTTTTTTCCACACATGGTTTTTTTTGGTTGTTATTTTATAATTATTAAAATCCTAATCTATTACCTAATTAATAATAAATTTAGTATAATAATTATTTAGTTTAATTAAGATTTAAATAAATATTACTATATAATATATATATTTAATAATCTTATGTTTCATATCAAAATATGTAAACAATATATTATATATTATATATTAATATATAATATATATATAATATAATATTATATATATATATATATATAAATTATATTATATATATATATAATATATAATATATATATTATATATATAGTTTTTTTACTATAGTATAATATCTGAAGTACTCAAAATTTTATTTATTTCTTTATTAAAAATGACTTGAAACAACATTGATGAATTTACTTATTTTATAGATGAAATATATACTCATCATTAATTAGATAATAGCTAGGATTAATTATTAAATTAGAATACTAAGTGCTAAAAAATAAAAAATTAAAATAAAAAAATCATTGAATATTAATAAAAAAAATACGTAAAAAATCAGTTGATTTTATTGATTTTTTTGTGCCAATCCTGCTCCAGAATTTAGACCTGGGGATAAATAAAATTTGTACAGGTACTGTTATTATTATTATTATTATTATTATTATTATTATTATTAATTATTATTATTTTAATTATTATATTATTACTTATTATTATACAAAAACAAAATATATAATTAGTCTAAAAAAGGAAAAAAATTTAAAAAAAATTTTAAAACAAGATTCCATTATTTTTCTTACTTAAAGTGAACTTGTTTGAATTTTGAATCGTTGTGGTGTAGAGAAACTGAGTTGCTCTCCATTATGTGAGTTAAACGTCATTCTTATCCTACAACACGTTACCCGCATTTTTTTAACTTTGAAGACCCGTAGAACTTTATATAAGCTGCGTTTCCAGAACACCGATTTGCAGCCCGGCGGCAACACAAGTCGCACATGCATCGTTCCAGACCCCTTCGCACTTTCTACGTCACGATACTCCACACAGGCTGCCCGTGTAAATCCTCGATTTCGGGAATTAATAAAAGGGCGGGCTGCGCGGAAGAATACTTGTTTACAAACAAATCTTTTTACAAAACATGTGTCAGAAATGGCTTGCCAAAATTTTTTATATGTCAGTAACTTTTATATTAAGGATAAATTAAATATATCGTATCATTTCATAAAATAGACTACATATAAGTATAAGAGTTTTGTTAACAATTTCCATTTAGGGGGTGGTTAAAAGGTTGAGTGATTATATATTATAATATATATATATAATATATTATATAATAATATAATATTATATATATATATATATATATATATATATATTTACTAATATATATATATATATTATATAGATAATATATAATAATATATATATAATAATATATAATACGTTTGTAATTAATAATACTACTTTATTATCTATCGATTTTGATGTATCTTTTTTAGTTTTCCACTAATTAAATCCTTAAAAACTTTTAAAAATTTGGACTACAGAGCTAAGAGCTCAACAGTATGATATGGACAAAGATGCCAGATACTCTAGAGAGACTCCACTTGTTATATCAGACAAGTTTAAGTTAGAATATGTAAGGTGTTTTAGCTGAAAGTCGAAAAGTTTCCGGTTCCAGAACGGAACTTTTCCAAGGTTCCAGAAAGTTCCGGGTTCCGGCCGGAACCAAAAATTCTGGTTCTGGTACATTCCAGTACATCCCCTAAATATTAAATAATATATAATATATATTATATATAATATATATATATTTATATATATATATAATATATATATATACTATATATATATATCATTCATATAGGTATATTAAAAATATATATATATTATATATATATTATATATATATATATATATACTATATATATATATATATATATTATTATATATAATATAGTATAAAAACTATAATATAAATATATATAATATATATATTACCATATAAACTAATATATATATATATATATATATATACTATATATTATATATATATATATAATAAAATATATACATATATATATATATATATTATATATCATATATATATATATATATATATATATATATATATATATATATATATATATATATATATATATATATAGTATATATATATATATATTAAATTATTTAAAAAATAATATATATATAATATATATATATAATATATATATATATATTATATAATAATATATATAATATATTTATATATTATATATAATTTTTATATATATATTATATATATAATAATATATTATAATATATATAATATAATATAATATATATATATATATAAAATAATTATATATATATATATATATATATATATATTATAATATATAGTATATATACAGGGTGTCTCAGCGAATACGTAACAGCTGTGTATCGCTTGAAGTATTGCGTATGTGACAAAATTTTCTAAATAAAACCTGTGTCCTTTAATTAGCTCTACGAGGTGGAACAGTTACAGTTTATTTTTGCGCATGCGCAGTAGTCCAAATGCGTGGAACTATGTTTTTTTGAATGGAATGGTATATTTTTATTTGGGTGTTTAGAACCAAATCGTGAAACACATAGATACTGTACTAAGACGACGAAAAACGAGCCATGGTCGAATTGTACATTGCAAATAGAGACTTGCGGCTACCCGTGAATTCCATCCATTTGCAATGTACAATTTGACCATGGCTCGTTTTTCGTCGTCTGAGTACACATCGCGAGGCATGTCGTTCACTATACCAACGTTACAGTATCTGTGTGTTTCACGATTTGGTTCTAAACACCCAAATTTACTTCAACGTAATGTCCGAAAGGTTACTTGGTTCGTAAGTTCCTTCATTACCATACGGTATGTGCGTTAATATAAATATGTGTGTCGTATACACCAGTAGCGATTCAATGTTTTGAACGTGGATAGCGTGTAAGGTATACACTGTAGGTAAAACTGTATTCAGTAATTAATGTATAATTTCGTACGTACATTTCAAATCTGGAATAAAAAATATACCATTCCATTCAAAAAAAAACATAGTTCCGCGCATTTGGACTACTGCGCATGCGCAAAAATAAACTGTAACTGTTCCACCTCGTAGAGCTAATTAAAGGACACAGGTTTTATTTAGAAAATTTTGTCACATACGCAATACTTCACGCGATACACAGCTGTTTCGTATTCGCTGAGACACCCTGTATATATATATATATATATAATATAATAATATATATGGAATATATATATATATATATAATATATAATATATATATATATATATATAATATTATATATATATATATAATATATAACAGGTTCACACTTTCTGGAATGATCAGGGAAAGAATAAATTAGAGTAAGGAATCCAGTCGGAACAAAATAAATTGGTCAAGGAAAGTCAGGAAACGTTTTAAGAATAAATGCTGAAAGTCAGGGAAATTCCAAAAAGTCAGGGAATTTAAAATTTCAAAACATATGTAAGAATGATCCATGGACCACGTTGCATATTATTTGATATTATTTTTCTTATTTGTATAATTGTGAATAGAGATGCTATTTCGATAGGTGAATGAAAAGGTATGGGAGGGAATGTCATTCATAAAATCTACTTCTATCCTGTTTTCTTTTATTATTTTGTTCATTATTACCTACTATTCTTCCTATTCTGTTCGTAGAGATTGTTCCAAGTTCATCCTTTCGATTGAAGGGGATTGATATGGATGGGTTTTAGACTGTATGACTTATGACTTAATCTGTTTATATCTTTTTTTCTTCTTTAGGGGAATTATATACTTCTTGAGGTGGTTTTTTTTTTGAGGTTTGACGAAGTGATTTTGGATTTTTGTGCAGTTGAAGCTATTTATTATTTATTTATAAAATGACTTCCAACAAAAAAACTAACTTTAACGACCAGTGGTTGGACGTCAAACTGAACCCACAGTTTATCAGGTGGTTGGGTAAAGGACCTGATAGTTCCAAGGCATACTGTTAAGTATGTAAAAAGAACTTTGATCTATTCTAACATGGGACCCAAGCCGAAGTTTTCACATTCAAGAGGGAAAACTCATTTGAATTTAATCAAAACTCAGGAGGACCAACCATCATTGAAAAACTTTTCGTTATGTGTTCTAATAATACAAATAATAGTGAAAGTGCACTAAAAATTATGCCATTCCATCAACTTTTAATCATACTCAACGATTGTAAATGACCCTGAGTGTTCCATTAATAACCAACCAAAACCAGTTTATCAATCATCATCTTTTGCATTAAAGATGATGTTACAGAATCTGAAATACTATGGTATGGGCATTAAAGGTTGTGGATGATAAAATGTCTTTAAACTCGGTAGTGCAGATATAGTGGAAACATTTAAATTAATGTTTCCAGATAGTCACGGATAGACTTCAAATTTTTAAAATTTTAAAAATGATTTCGATGAAATGTAATATGTGATTAACCATGACTTGCTCCCTATTTTTCTAGAAACAAAAGCACAATACACTCTACTTTGCAGTGCAGCTCATTCTCTACCCTTGAATTTAAAATTCAAAAATATTTTGGATTGCGTGATTATCTTTCTAAGAGACTGGATTAGTTTTTTTCTTCTATTGTACCTGGGAATCAATGTTAATGGGAATTGTTGGCAAAAATTATTAAATTAGAACTGATGTTTTTGCATGGAAATGTGACAGTGGAGGGAGGGTTTTCTATAAATTAAGCAATATTGGAGAATCTGAAAGAACTTAGTCTGATTTCTCAAAGAACAGTGAACAATGCTATATAAGATAACATTAAAGTATTCATAAAGTTCCTATTCACTCAAAAAATGTTGACAAATGTAAGAGCTGCCCAATAGGAGATATGAAGAACATCTCAAAGGCCAAACAGAACCAAAAAGAAGAAGAGAATAAAAGGTTGAAAAAGAAAATTATCCATTACAGATCTACAAATTGAAGAGCAAAGAAAAGATGTTAAAACTTGGAAAGCTTTGATAGAGAAGACGCTATAAAATCAAAAATTCAGATGCTTGAGAAGAAAAAGTTAACCTAAATCTCCCCATTTAGAACTTTTGTGATCACAGTGGACGTTATTCACCTAGGCTATTAATGTAAGCTTTTAATTTATTTTCTTTTTGTATAAATAAAACTTTACTTTTGGAAAAAAATAAAAAAAGGAGTGCGTTGGACGGCTATGGGGAAGGTATAGGCTGATTACTAAAAAAAAAATTTTTTTTTTAAATTCATCCATGATGATGAACAGTTTCTAAAGTAAATTTTCAATAATTTAATGTATGAACTGAGTAAATAGGCTGCAATAATGATTAATAGATATTTTATACGCCAAAAATAACGAACACGCTGGTCAGGGAAAATTTGCGGATTTGGTCAGGGAAATCAAATTCAAAATTTCAGTGTGAACCCTGATATATATATATGTCAAGAAGGGCCGATTGCTTCTTGCGGGTTCTTGTAAATATAGATCTATTTCTGTTGTCTAGGGGATTAATGAGTCTCGCTGTTTAGCGAGAAGAAGATCTTTTCCTTATAAGTTCTAACGATTCAATTCTGAAGAAAGTATTACAAGGTGAACGAAGTGAGCTCCTGATGAAAAGATAAAGTACTACTTTATAATATTTTAATAGATATTTATAGCACGAGTGATTAGGCATATTTATAGCATGAGTGATTAGGCAAAAAGCCCCATACATAACTTTACATTATATATATATATATATATATATAAAAAATATATATATATATATATATAATATATATATATATATATATATATATATATATATATATATATATATATATATATATATATCTAGACGGTATCCAGATTACCGAATAAAATTACAATATTTTGCATATATAACTGATGCTGAGTTTATAATTAATTTTAGCATAGAATTCGCAATAGCTGATCAAAGTTAATGTATGGAGTTCTAACATTAATATCATTATTGAATAATAATAATAATTAGAGAGTAATTTTGGCCGGAGAGCCGGAGGCCTGAGAATGAAAATTATTAATTCCGGCCGGAGTTTCCGGCCGGAGAATGAAATTTCCATTTTTAAACTTTCTTTCTATATATATTATATATATATATATATATATATATATATATTATATATATTTATATATATATATTATATATATATATATATAATATATATATAATAATATATATAATATATATATAATATATACTTAATATATATATATATATCTCTCCTTATATCATATATATATATATATATATATATATATATGTTACGGAGAACAGGGCAGTAAGGTATAAAAAGTGCACCGGATAAAAGCCTTATCGTTATAAAGCCTTGTTCTCCAAGTAGTCCACAAAATTAAAGAAAATTTATTTCAGTTGTTTAAGACTGTTTAGTAATTTTAATAAATAAGTAATAATCGGGAATATAAAAAGAACAGTAAAGAAAAGTAAGAAAGATTAAGTAAGTGTACCTTGAAGAAAAGTGAGATACGATCTTCTCCTATTGCTTCACTTCTAGGCACTATCAGGCATGTCAGAGAATTCCTAGCGGAGGTTGCTATGCCTCTGGGACCTTGTTAACATTCATTGGTGCTGATCGCCTGTGTGTGACTTGTGTTGGTTTTGAAGTTACGATGTTACACTTTATTTTTATTAGATTCAAGAAGAGGGTACTTTATAGATGATAGAGAAGAAGGATAGAAAGAAAAAAGATGTGTGGGTTTTATTTTTTATTATAATATAATTAATTGAAATATATTTTATATACAAGATTTTAGTTTAAGGTTAAGGGAAACCATCAGGTTAGAATATTGGTTAGGCAAACTTAAGGTTAGGTTACTTAATAGTTAGGTGGTTTTATTTTATAGATACAATGAAGTATGGGCGAACCTATGGAACGCACATACTTTCAGGAATTTAATTTTAATAAATTATCAGTGTCTGTGTTCTGTGATCCCTGGTTTCTGGTTCAAGACTTTTTAGCTGTGATAGTGTATGTGTACAATCATACAATCATTCACACGTATTTACAAAGTGTTCAAAATACATTCAAATTATAAATTACTAATAAACTTAACTTAAGATTAATCATTTAAGACATCATTTAATTTCTTAGTAAATAAAAGTTATGATTCGATTTCTGGACTTGCTCATGAGGTATGGAACTGATAAGTGCGCTTTCTTAAATGTTTTCAAATGAATGCAGTCATCTCACACAGTAATAGCTGCAGACTATGCTGTGGTTAAGACGGACTGCTAAAGTTTTTGTAATTTTCCACTCGAAAGGCACTAAACAGTATCACTTTTGGGGTAGTAGTAATAATCCTAAAACCTCATAATTGAGCCGGCAGAGTTCAGGTCCAGAATTAGAAAATCGGCACAGTATTAGAAAATTCTCCCAGGATTGGGACCCTAGAATTATAATATATATATTAATATTATAATCTAGTTGCCCAAACTAGTTTATGATATTATATTCATTATATTTAGAAAAGATTTTTTTTCTCACCCTTTAATTTGCAGTGAGGGGATTTCTATTTCTTTTTGTGCACTTGGGGAGAAACCAATGATGTCGGGGCAATGCACTGCAACACAAATTTTAAACGTTTTTTAGTTTCGCTTTCTTTTAACTTTTAATTTATTTACAATTATAACTTAAAACTATAGAAAAAGTATATCACTCACCTCGCGAGTGATGTATAAGAACATTCAAATATTCATTCAAAAAGAGACAGGTATCTACTAACTGATGTATGTATGTAACATATAATATTATCTGGAGCTTTATATTTACAAAAGAAGAATGAAGAACATTAAAGGTAAATGCTGATATTATGAAGGGTGATAAATAAATAAGAAATAAATAACGATATGTGAATAATAAATAAAATAAGATAAATAAAAATAATAACGTCCTGGTTTTACAAAATTGGTTAGTTATACCAAAAGGTATAACTATCAGCTATACTATAAAAACAAACAAACCAGGGTGTAGTGTAACAATCCCCCTTACATCCTCCCCCGCTAAGTCTAAACCCCCGCTTAATTTTCTGACGAGGGAGAAACATCCAAGTCAGTGAGGGTTAAAACCAGCGGCGAATGAGAGGATGGAAGGTCTACCTGTGTTCAGGTGTTTCGCTTGAACCAAGGATGCTGTGACTGTTTTTTATATCTTGTATAAGTTATTACTATAATTTTTTCATTACTATTATTACTAAACATATAAACGTATCAAAAATATAAAAATTAACAGTTTCTTCAAAATAGTATCAAAATAGTATAAAACAAACTTTCTTTTCATTATAACAATTATAAATAATACTTTTTTCTTTTTATTACTAAATTAACAAAGAGATCATTTTTTTTTTTTTTTTAAGTTTATAATTATGGCTCCTTACATAGGGGTACATTATTGTCAGAGAAGATATTCATGGTATCATTCTCCTCGTCTATGATATCATGCCATTGCTGTATGGCAGCTTTCTTTTGAGCAGTTGTTAAATTGACCCAATGTATTTGTTTCATTAGCCATCGTGCTGATGACCTTTGAAGTAATTTGACTTGTGGGTCGAGGGCAACAGTCATATTGGATGATGTATGAGATGTAGGAGGTACATTAGTATCAGGTGGTAAATTAGTTGATTTAAAATTAGGAACTGGGGACTGATACTGTGAAAGAGACGGTATGTTGTAAGTCACAAAGGGGTTTTGTGTCTGTGACTGAGGTGGTGGTGGAGGAACATATGAACTAGTGGAAGCACCATCTGACCTAGCACAATAATATGGTTGTGGATTTTGTGAGGGATATGGAACTGTATACTCTACAGGTGGTCCATATTCAGTGTTCTGTGGTCCAGTTTGTCTGTCATTTGTCTTGTAATAAGGGGCAGAGTATTTGACTATTTGTCCATCATATTTAGGGGTTTCTAGTAAAGGTTGTTTGGAAGTGGGACCCATTTTAACCCTGTTTGGAATCTGATAAGGACCTACGACTGATGTATGTGAACTGGAAGGGGGATAAGTTTTCTGTGGTCCTGTGTTTACCAAAAGTTGTTTCTTATATAAAGTCAGTAGAGCGTCTGCAAAGCGTCTGTTTGGGTGTAAACCGTCAGCCAGTAAAGGAGAATTCATGTTTATGACTAACTGATCAGTGTCTAGGTATTTGTAGTGTGGAGTATGATTTGGTATGTCATTTGTGGTACGAATTCCGTAATGGTGGTTCATAATGTCAGATCCCATTAGTACATGTTTATCGGGCCATTCATATTCTGAACTGGCCAATGTGTTAAATGTGTTAAAACAAAAAATAGAGTGTGCTCTCATTTTTTCAGGGGCCAATATTTTATCGGTCTTACAATAATCTTTAAATGATATTCCCCAATCTCTTACCAATCTTTTCTGATTAAAACTATATAAATCTTTTACTGGGGGAATTAACAGGTATACGGTAACTTTGGGGTTTAGTTTCTTTGCTAGATTGGTAATTTTTTCCATTACCCCAGGTACTCCTGATATATCCAAAGCATCAACTGGCTCGAATAGTGAGGTACCCAAACCATTCTCATCAAAAATCTCCTTTTTTCTCCAACCCATAGTGGTTAAGCACCATATAATTAAAACCTTCGTTGTTTTATTTACAACCTTCTCTACTTGAGCGATACAGGCAGTCAGATAGCGTCCAGAAGCGCAATTGACCCTAGGCTTGATATTATATTTGCTCATAAAATATTTTTGGTCATTCATGAAGATTGATACTTCGGAGGATCCGATTAAAGCTACTTCTGACATTTTAGTATTCATGGTCTAGGTTAGGTTGGTCTAAAATTTTCCGTTTAAACAAAAATTGTGGTATGTGAAAAGAGAGAAAGGAATATGTTTGGGAAAGATAGGTGAAACAGGCATTAGTAACATTTCCCAGCAAAGAACAAAGATAAAATATTAAATCAATAATTAATAAATCATATAAATCATTAAATCAATAAATAATAAATTATTATTTCATTAGAAAAAATTTAATTCCATTTTAAAAATATATCATTATATCATTAGATTAGGTAAATTTCAAAATTTAGCACAATAATAAAATTCAAAAATTCAAATAAAATAATTCTACATATAAATATATTGTATGCCTTTGTGCCTTTGTAACCATTTTCTGATTAATTAGTCATCCTTTCACTTTTACTCCTCTTTCATATCTTTTGTACATTCTGTTTGCATATTCAAAGAAATGGCTGACAATTCCGCTAACAGTATATAATATGTGGGCCATTTCCTTTATATATAACCGTAAAATGATGGATCAATTTTATTTATTGGAATATAATATTATTATTAAATAATATTATATTATTTGTTTATTTATTACTCAACCGACACATATATGTTATATATGTTTTCACATATATAGCATGTATGTATCGTAATTTCAGTATACTTACAGTTTCTTTGTAGTCTTTACGATTTTTGATCCCTACTTACAGTGAGTATGATGTTACCTTTCCGACAGTCAGCAGAGAAACAGATCTGTAACTAAAATAATAACAGGGAGCCAGCACCCAATCAATTGTGTCATGCATGATTTACCAGCATGCTACAATGATTGGTTCGTGGTGTTATCATGCACAGTTAAAAAATTTATAAACGATAAGTTTATAAATTTTTAAGTATTTATTATATTATTTTAGTGAGGTCTAAGACCATTTGCAGTTATTTGGTGGCTAACCCTTCATGGGGTTAGTACTTTATTTAGGCCTGTTCTAAAGTTTATCAAAAAAAAAATAAAAAAAATTATTTATCTGGTAGGTAAGCAGCAGATGAGATAATAGAGAAGAGGTGATGAGTACAGAGTTTAAGTATAAGTAAGAGTATTATGAATCTTTATTGTAGTTTGCAATTAGAGCAGCAAAAACAAAAATCAGGTAGAAGGAAGAAGAAGGTAGAAGAGAAGAATCAGAATATGACAGAGGAAAATACCACTATAAGCGGTGATTTTATACTTCCCTTCCCACTTTTTCCCTTTTATCAGATGTGTAAATGTTCTATTATTTTTTCTTTCCGTGTCAATAAGGTGAATTTGCAAATACAATGAATCCATTAATAAACAGAATTTGTTTTTGTTTTTTTTCAATTATTCCGTGTAATATGGTTCAGTGTAATATGTAATTTAAACATGTAAATATGGTACTGTAGAGTATTGAAAAATAAAAATCTTTAAGGTGTTTTGTGTATTATATAAATAATATCTGTGTCTGTAAAACAAACAAAATTCATGTAAGGTAAAGTAGATAGGAGATAGGCAATCTCGATGTATACTTGACTTGTATATGTATCTTGTAGAATATATTTGTACTATTTTATATGTTGGGACGTCTCTTATGACGTCTATACTCAATAGGTGTATTCATGACATTAGGGAGATCTCTAACAGGACCTCTACTTCTGGTAAAACGAACACTCTGTATTTCCTCTAAAGTTTCGTCCCCTAAATGTAAAAGAGTAAGATTACTATCTTCAAGTTGGACATTTTTGGGATCACCGAAAACTTCACCCACAAATTTATAAGGATGTTCCGGAGGTGTACTATTTGTAGGTGATGATGACATATCTGATTGTCGTATAGGAGAAAACCCATAAAATTCAGTCATTTGCGACGCATTTGAACTTTCAAAACTAAAGGAATTTAAACTTACCGGGAGCACCACACCCTCTGTTGTTTTATCTGTATTAGTATCAGTCCTTGTGGAGAAACTTAAGAACAAGTAAAATAAGGTCTATGCTATCTCAAGTAGAGGCTGAGATGTCGCGTGATGAAGATCGCACGCTCTCATTTAGTAACCTTCTATATGTCCCACGAGCGCTATCTTCGTGGAATGGTGAGAACTGTAGCTGCGTCCGTGAACGGTGGTGAAGGCGTCCGAGAGAGACCACGTGCTCCCTAATCCGCTCACTCGAAGTATCAAATCGCTGGAGGACGAATAAGAATTTGGAGGATAGAGGATCCTGACCATAGTAGTCATAATATTCTTAATCGTATGTGGATGTGAACGGAGTGATATCCTTGTAATAGTGATCAAGAAATACTGCCCAGTAGGGTCACTTTAATGTCTAGTGATCTAGTATAGGGTGATGTTAATGGGGAGTGATTCCTAGTGATGAACTGATTGTGAGCAAATTTTCAGAGAGAAGAGTTATGAAGTGATGATAAAATATCGTTCTCCAGCAAGGAGGCAATACAAATATGTTACTGATTGCCGGACGGGGGGAGTTGGAAGAACGGTATGGTGAATGAAAGATAGGAAATATATAATTTCCTCCTGGGGAGTCATGCGCTTATCATCATTGGTGTGTGCTTTGGACCTTGGTGTGACAAATATGTGGTGATATTTTTCTCGGGTAACCGAATGAAGATCTGCAACTGAACATGGGATTTAAGTGGGACGGAAAACCCTCAGAAGTCAGCACATCTTTGTATCTGAATCTAAACTGGAATTGAACATGTCAGTGTCAGAAGAGGAATCAGAGAGACATTTCATTCCCGCTGACTGGTTCTCACCATGGTGACTTTCATCAGTGTGACGAGGAGCAAATATCATCATCTTTCGGAAGAACATGCTCTTTCAGAAAAAAAAAGATCTCTAATTTCTTGATGCTGCGCTAGATATTTTTTTAGGTAGTTGGGAACATCTACCCAACCCTCAAAATGTGGAAAATGAATTTTATATCAATCATAGCCCTGAAGTGATTATCAAGTGCGTCGGATCCATATTCACACGCGGGAGCGAATTTAGGATTTTACTATCAATGCGACTATCGAATGGGCGCTTTCCCCAGTTACGTATGACCAATTTCATTAGCGGCACTAGGCCAGTTCGAACAACCTTGGTCCGGGGCTATCTCGTTGTCCCTTTTTTTGAATAGGTTGTGAAAAGTTGTACTTACCCGTGTAGTTCTCTTCCAAGTAGTTGGGGTTGGAAAAGGATGTGGATCTGGAAGAGTAGGGCTTCGTTGTAAGCAAGAGGTTACGAGAAGGTATTTTGATAAGGCTGCTGTGAGATGATATTATTATAAATGAGGACCGACGAAGCTAATTCCTCATCCCAATTGGCAGGTTGTTCTAATGACAAGGCAGGTATTTAAATGCGTGAATAAGACTGCGGATTCAAAGCCGCTCGCAATCCCATTCACTTAGATGGTATGTGAAAGAGGAAGATTTTTCTAGATATGTTCTTGATTATGTATTGGTTTATACATTTACCTGTTGAATAAATTGTGGAAGTGAGTTCCGTACGTGAATTCCATTGTCCTGTCGAAGAAGCTCCGATTAGGGCTTGAACCGCGACAGAAACGAGAAGTAAGTCGGTATGGATGTCTCTAAGATGTTACAGGGGACAAGGAGCTCTGGTGGTATAGCTTTGCGTTGTAGGAATAGGAACTACAGCCACCCATTTAGAAATGGTCAATTAAAACTAAACAATATTTATTTCCCTTAAATATATGTCTTGAGGGAAGCTGTAGAAAGAGGATCCGATGGGACAGAGATCAAAGAGGTGAAATTTGGCTAGAAACTCCTCACATTGGAGGAGTAAATAGTTTGTTGAAAGAATTCTTTGTGGGTCTGGCATACGGACAGCAACGAAACAATTGAATCAGAAGTTAGCTTGACTTAACTTGGGTTCCTATGAAATGTTTTATAAATTTAATTGGAGCATTTTGGTTTACGTCCAATGATGTGCACAGGAGACATGTAACTGATCTAAGATGGTCACTATGTATTAGTAAATTCATCGGATATAAATATAAAGTAATTCTCTCTGAAGTGTTTTTTATAATTAGGATATGTCATTTTCCTAAAACTATTCTGTGAACCGAACATTCTGATAGGTTAGGGCCGGGCAATTGGTTTGTTAATTGGGGCATATGGGGTAAATTTGTGCCCATCTTTTTCTACATAACTTTTTAAACATTTTTTCCGCGCTCTCCAAATTGGTCATTTACCTTGGTCATGAGCTTTATCTAACTCATTTATGTTTGTGTGAGAATCTGTTATTTTATGTACTGTAATGTTGTATATTGGAGGAACTGATCCACGGGGAAGTTTAAGGCCTTCGGCAATAACAAGAAATTCAGTGTCATGGAAAAATAACAACTGGTGTTCAGTCATGTCAGGCAACAGATGACAATCCCTCAAGGCTGGGGTACCCAGGATTAAAGGATGATCTACCATGTAATGTGTGGGTACGATGAAGAATGCTGAGGGTTGTGTGATAAAACCTTTTTCAAATTTAAGAACTAAATCGACGTAATGGGTAATGGGAATTCTTTTTGTATTTCCAAAACCACTAATGGCTTTGACCCCTACTTTATCAGATGGGAGAATGACTTTGGTGTCTCCTAACAAAGTAATAATATCGGAACTGATTAAATTAACACCAGCCCCACTGTCAACTAAACAATTAACATTGGGAGCGAGTAAGTCATCCAGAGAAACACGGACAATTAGAGGCTCAATATCAGCCTGGCAAAGATGTATGGGGACGACCATGTCATCCTCAGAAGAAGAATCATAGCGGAGGGGTACAAATGTCGAGGGATCCTCAGAACTCCGGTTGTTACTAAGAGACGGGTTTACTGAGTCCGGCTCTTCGTCTTTTGTCTCCACAGGCTGACTCATTCCTGTGGAGGCTAATAGTTTAAAGATTCGGAATTGGGAAGCGCTTTTTCTGTTGTCGCAGCAGCGTTAGAAGCATAAGAATCTGGTTTAGGCTTCTGAGGCGAACTCCTAGTATATACCTTTTTTATAGCTCCTTGAACCTGTTCATTAGGGGATCTGTGTTTACTAGTGTCTGGAGCGGATGTGTTATTTCGGGGAGGTGTTCGTGGTTGTGTTTACTGTAATATCGGCGGTGGGTCCCTACAGAAAGGACAAATAATATCTTTGCTTTCGGCAGAGTGGGTGTGAACGAGGGATTTAATAGATACGCACCATTCACTCTCCTTATATGGCGTCATTGTTTCTTGCAGTACGTGCACTCGAATATCCCTACAGACTACATGTAGGCATCTCACGGTCTTACTCTCATAGCTCTGAGTGTGCTCTCGGTACTCGCATGTCTTGCACAATAACTGTCGCACACCATCGTGTTTCCTAGTCTGTGTGGTATTTGCTCAGGCGTGAGGCCGGTTAAGTGGGTAGTCGCTCTTAGTGGTGGTGGAACGATTTGTGTTCTGTTGAGTCCTGTTGACATGTGGACTGATCCCTAAATGAAATCGGGACCTCGTATTGGTGTTTATTTGGAGGACTATCAGTAGGTTTTGTGATTGACGAGGTTGTTTTTTAATATCTGTGTTCTGCTGTCGTGTGTTTGTAGCGTTCCGTTCTGGATAGCAAAGTCGCGAGCCACATCTCTCTGTGTCCAAGCGCCTCTAGGGAGCTACAGTGTAGGTGGTATGCTCGATCTATGTGACCAAGGTTTGTCTGTCACGCATATGAAGTGTTGCTCGGATAGTGTGAGTCTGGCAATGTAGTTAGGTATCATGATTAATAAGCATGTGCTATATAGCATATATTTATATTGTCTAGGATATTGTGGGGCTGTATATATTACTAGAGTATGAGTTTTTTGCAGATGCTTCTCGACATGCAGTATAGCGTTTTGATTCGATACGGAATATAGCTGGTAAGTTCAGTGTGTGTTCTGATTTCGAGAGAGATCCGGCTGGAACCAGATCTCGGATCCATTTATCCGAGCAAGGGATGTGGCTCGGCCACATGACCAGGACGGCTCGGATCAGAGACTAAATTCATATGTGCTGAGATGTTCTTGCATTCACTACGCTAGTCGATACATGGGCACTTACGGTGTGATATTGCATATTATCTGGCGGTCAGCTCGAGCCACTCCTCGTGCGTCAATTGTTCATATTCATTGAAGAAACTTAGCGACGTTGTGTCAGAATAGGTGTAGCTTGGATAAAAGTCAAGATGAGAATGGACAGTTTCGCACTGAGTTAATGGAGATCTACGTCTATGCTCTCTCAGTTCTAATGACACGAATGAAGTGCTCGTCTGTGCTATGCCTTTTCCAACCTCCGAGCATACATTCTGATACTCCTCACCATCTCTCTGTGTGCGGGGAGTAATAGCTTAAGCTTATAACTCGTTTTCCGCTTCTTTCTTGCTGTTTGATAGCTGGAAAATCGACTAGTGTGGATACTCTAACAGAAAAGTAATCTCGGTCGTCCTTGGTAAGGATTCTGGTAAAGTTGAGCAAAGCTGCCCTCCAATTGACGACCTAAAAGACGTAACCATTGGTGAGGCGCTTTAGGATAGTGAAGACTACAGTAGGCTTCAAAATCCTTCAGGTAAACGAGAAAGTTTTGATCCGTCTCGTATTTATACTTTCCCGGATCAACAACTTTTAGTTTTTGTGAGTTCTTGACTAATTGTGTCAAGAGTAATATGGCTTCTTCCATTGAATCCAAGCGTTTTTTCAACCCAGGACCCATATATTCATATGAATCCTCTGGTTCAAACCCTTGAAATTTCTGTGTCCGTGACCGTGTCTGTGGCGGTGTCTGCGCATGTTTATAATGAGATCTGTTTTGAGACTGTGTATAATTATCATTATAAGGGTTTTGTGAAGGTGGTTTAAGCAAGGAGTTTTTAATTTCAGTGTCAAGGTCAATTAAGTTGTTTTCTTTACTTTTACTTTCAAGTTTTTGTGTCTGAACTTGTCTGTTTTTTATGGGTGATCTGTTTTTAGGTATGGAATGTATTCTTTGGGAATATTCTTCCCTCGGTTTTTCTGTTTTATGTTCTGAGTGTTCAATATCTGAGTATTCTTGGTCTTCTTGTGATGAATCATCATCTAATAGAGATTTATTGTCTTCTAGGTATTGATCGAGACTTATGTGAGGTGTAGCATGCTGTCGGTGTTCATCTAAATGTATATTGTTTTTTTCTAGTGTGTCCATAAGTACGGCTTTATCCTGTTGAAACTGTTTAATTATGTTAGTTACTGTTTCTGTGTCGGAAAGATTCAGGTGTTGTAAACTGGTACTTTTTGGTGTAATCTGTTTCTTATCAAATGTAGGCTTATCAGCCGAATTTTTTAATTTAAATTCTTTATCATCAGGAGCTATTTCCACTTCTTCTCTCGTCAAAAGGTCCGCTAGGGCCTTTTGTTGAGACTCCTCATAGGTACGGTTGTCAGCCATTTCTTTAAATTTCTGCTTTTGCAACCACTCTACTATCATACGATTCACACAAGTGTCTGTGGATACTTGAACCAGTTATTCTAATGTAATAATGTAATAAAGTGTAAATGATCTTAGTGTTTTCTGTGAAGATTCTGGTGGCAGATAATCTAGTCACAACTGTGACAGCACCGAACGGAAACAAAGTCCCTGTTAGGGCGCCACTTTAATTTTATGTTACTTATGTTACGGAGAACAGGGCAGTAAGGCATAAAAAGTGCACCGGATAAAAGCCTTATCGTTATAAAGCCTTGTTCTCCAAGTAGTCCACAAAATCAAAGAAAATTTATTTCAGTTGTTTAAGACTGTTTAGTAATTTTAATAAATAAGTAATAATCGGGAATATAAAAAGAACAGTAAAGAAAAGTAAGAAAAATATATAAGGGTACCTTGAAGAAAAATGAGAAATTATCTTCTCCTATTGCATTTCCTTCAAGACACGATTAGGCATTTCGATGAATCTCCAACGCGGGTCGCAATGCCACTAGAACCTTGTTAACATTCATTGGTGCTGATCGCCTGTGTGTGTGACTTGTGTTGGTTTTGAAGTTACGATGTTACACTTTATTAGAATTAGATTCAAGAAGAGAGTACTTTATAGATAATAGATAAGAAGGATAGAAAGAAAAAGATGTGTTTGTTTTTATTTTTTATTATATTTAACTTATCATCAATTTTAATATATTTTATTTACAAGATTTTAGTTTAAGGTTAAAGGAAACCATCAGGTTAGAATATTGGTTAGGTTAAGGTTAGGTTACTTAATAGTTAGGTTGGTTTATTATATACAAAAGAAGTATGGACGAACCTATGTGGAACGCACATACTTTCAGGAATTTAATTTTAATAAATTATCAGTGTTCTGTGTTATTTGTGAAATCCCTGGTTTTTCTGGTTCAAGACTTTTTAGCTGTGATAGTGTATGTGTACAATCATACAATCATTCACACGTATTTACAAAGTGTTCAAAATACATTCAAACTATAAATTACTAATAAACTTAACTTAAGATTAATCATTTAAGACATCATTTAATTTCTTAGTAAATAAAAGTTAAGATTCGATTTCTGGACTTGCTCACGAGGTATGGAACTGATAAGGGGTAACTGATAAGTGCGCTTTCTTAAATGTTTTCAAATGAATGCAGTCATCTCACACAGTAATAGCTGCAGACTATGCTGTGGTTAAGACGGACTGCTAAAGTTTTTGCAATTTTCCACTCGAAAGGCACTAAACAGTATCACTTTTGGGGTAGTAGTAATAATCCTAAAACCTCATAATTGAGCCGGCAGAGTTCAGGTCCAGAATTAGAAAATCGGCACAGTATTAGAAAATTCTCCCAGGATTGGGACCCTAGAATTACAATATATATGTTATATTATAATTAAACCGCCGCTTAGTGGGTCTAGGTGTTAGCGGTGAGGGACTGATGTATTGGTAGTGAGTAGGCGACATCCAGGGTTAAAAGCCAGTTGTTCATGGTGATGTGGAGGCGTATAGAGTTCTCTGCTAAGTTGGGGTTTGAGGCGATGCCTGATGTATAGAGTTGTGCGGAGTGGTGATCGGTTCGTGTGTTGATAGTATATGAACAATGTTGGCGACATCTATAAGAGTCCTGTTATTGAATGTGCGATTACGTGTTGAGTGGCGTAGTAATAATCCTAAAACCTCATAATTGAGCCGGCAGAGTTCAGGTCCAGAATTAGAAAATCGGCACAGTATTAGAAAATTCTCCCAGGATTGGGACCCTAGAATTACAATATATATGTTAATATTATAATCTAGTTGCCCAAATTAGTTTATGATATTAAATTCATTATATTTAGAAAAGATTGTTTTCCTCACCCTTTAATTTGCAGTGAGGGGATTTCTATTTCTTTTTGTGCACTTGGGGAGAAACTAATGATGTCGGGGCAATGCACTGCAACACAAATTTTAAACATTTTTTTAGTGTTCACACTTTCTTTTACACTTTTAATTTAGTTTACAAATTATAATGCTTAAGCTTAAAATTATGAGAAAAGTATGGCCACTCTCCACACCTCGGCGGTGGAGTGTTTAAGATCAGTTCAATTATTATGTCATTGTTCAAATTATGTTAATTAATGTATCACAATAGGAGCAGGTAGTCTACTAAACTGATGTATGTAATTATATAATATTATCTGGCGCTTGTTATAATTTACAAAAGAAGAATGGAAGAATCATTAAAGAAATAAATGCTGCTATCAACGAAGTTGAAAAATAAATATTGTAGTATAAATAAATAAAACTGATAGAGAATAATATAATAATAAAGATTAATGAAATATAAGTAATAAGCGTGGCGAGTGGGTGATGCAGGCGTCCTGGTGTGTGACTCTTTAAGTTTAGCAAAATGGTTAGTTATACCCTAAAGTAGGTATAACTATCAGTTGTGGAGCTGAGGTGTGATTTAAAAATTATATAAACCAGGGTGTGACAGGCCCCCTTACATCTCCCCTTACGACTATTATAGTAAAATAAATATTATTAAAAATATATATAAATAAATATACTCACTCACTCACTATACTAATGAGGTAGAGGTAGCTCGTACGAATCAGTATGTGAGTGTATGGTATATTATAGGTGATATGTAATTTGATTAGTGTATAGCGAGAGTTTAGGTAGAGCCCACACTTGTTACTTCTATCTCACTTATCTTGTAATATATTTATACTGCTATGTTAGTCAGTGACGTAGATAGAGATAACGTATCATTAGAATATATATATATATATATATATATATATATATCATATAGTTTCAAAATGTTAGTTTGTTAAAACTAAAAGCTCTTTTATAATTTAAAGATTAAGGATATATTTTATCATAATTTTTTTAGTCTTTTGGTCAAATATAGGGCATGTAGTTTAAAAGTTCTTTTTAACCAATTCATGTTACCTATTTCTGTATTTGCATTTTTAAAAACTAGAATTCCAAAACCGCTGGTATTTCTCTCGCTTAGGGGTCGTCATTTTGGGATATCGAACCCTTTTATAGCTGTTTATCAAACTAATTAGTCAATTTAGTAAAATGGTGTCCATAGGTCTATTCACTGATTATTAATGTAATTTTATAAATAGTTATAGTATTAGTTATTAGTTTGACTTAATATTATCACACTACAACAACAAAAAATACTAAAATAATTTTTTCACATTTTTGTATGAATCATTTCTTCTAAATAAATTTATTTCATTAAAAGTCTCATTATTCTTTCAATGAATTATAAAATATTTTATTTTCAAATATATACGATGATGATCACTATTATATTAAACCAGTATGACAGTCACGGTCTCCGGCCGTGAGAAAATGCGCCTGAGACGATGAGCGTGGTCTCACGTCCCGGAGCCCGGAAGATACTTTATGAAGAGAGAGATCCGGAACTCCGGAGCGACCGGAGCCGGGGCGCCAGGAGCCGAAGATGCCGCAGCCGGAGCTTCGTGCTAATCGATTAGCTTCTGCTAAATATGATATGATTCAGTATACTGTAATAAAGTTATAGTTGAGAATATTGCCAGCTACCAGGTCAGCCAGTCGCATAATATCAATACTGCGGTTGGAGTTGATGTATCTATATATCTATATAGTATTGAGGGGTATAGAGCTATGTAAGTATAGATGAGTTTTTAATGTAGTAGTGATACAGTGGATCGATCACTCAGGCTCAGACGTTGAGGTAGCTGATGATATGTTAACGGGTGTCGTGAGCATGGCGGTTAATTAGCTGTGTTAGATAGGGCTGAGTGATGGAGATGATACCACTTCTATCACCTCACTACTACACGTCACTACTCACCTATAAGTAGTAGGCATCCTCGGGTGGTTGCTCGGCCGTATACTATGCGCTAGTCTGTATTACTCGTGTCGCGTATGTCATATTTCAGTATTATCACGTGAGAGGTTACGAATGTGGTGAGAGGCTTGACTACTAGGAGAGTCTGCGTTACGAGTGAGTGATTAGACTAGCTATGAATATATCGAGTCAAATCGAGGAGAATGGGGCATGGATTATAGACGGATATATATATCTATATATATATATATATATATATATATATATATATATATATATATATAATATATATATATTATATAGTATATATATATATGTATATTATCATATATATATATATAGGTATTTTATGATTTCGAACTCCAGGAACGAAAATCAATAATTAATGTATCGTTAATTTAATAATTAATATTTTTAGGGTAAATACATTAAATTTTTGGGTAATCTAACCTAACTACCCTAACTACCTAACTAACCTAACCTAACTTCAATCTAACCAAACTTAAGCTAACATTAACCTAACCGGCCGGGCGGGCCAGAGCAAATGCCAAAGAACGATAAATAACATGAGGTCAACAGACAGAGAATATGCTCCCACACAATCTGTCAGGCAACCTTTTCCACTGGCCAGTGTTTACAGAAGGGAGGAAAACTTGCAAACTTTGCAAAAAGCTCAAGATGTCAGTCATTTGCGAAAAATGCAAAGTTCATCTTTGCCTCCCTCCCTCGGCAACAAATACCACACGCTTTGTTCATATCATAAAGCATAAGTCTAGTCTTGTTTTTACCTCTCTCGATCGTACTATGCCTCTTCTTATATATATTATATATATAGTAATTATCATAATTATTATTAATAGTAATTATATTATTATTATATATATAATGAGTATATATATATATATAAGTATATATAATATATATATATACTATATATATATATATAATATATTAAGTATACTATATATATATATGAACTTAGAAGGGTAAATATTATATAATATATATATATAATATATATTATTATATATATATATATATATATATATATATTAGTATATATTATATATATATATATATTATATATATATATATATATATATATAACATATATATTATATATAATATTTGAAAAGGTATTACACGGTAAATCTATTATATTTAATATATATGAAAGAAATATATATATATATATATTATTATATATATGATATTATATATATATATTATATAATATATAGTATATTTATTATAATATATTTAAGTATATATATAGTATATTATATATATAATTATATTTATAATATATATATATTATATATATTATTTATAAATATTATATATATAGTATATATTTATATATATATATTTATATATAATTATATATATATATTATATATATATATATATATATAATATATATATATATAGTACTATATATATTATATATATATATATAGTATTTATAAAATATATTATATATATATATATATATATATATATATATATATATATAAGTATTATATAGTATATATATATATATATATATAGTAGTATATATATATTATATTATATATAATATATTATATTATATAGTATATATATATATATATATTATATATAATTATATAAGTATTATATATATATATATATAATAATATATAATATATATATATAGGCTATTTGTAATGGTTGACTAACCTAACCTATCCTAACCTAACCTAACTAACCTAACTACAAACTTAACTAAATTACCTAACCTAATATTAACGGAGTAAACCACTTATAAATGTCCATATATATATATATGATATTAATATATATCTATATAATATTAGTATAGTATTATATATATATATATATAGTATATATATATATATATATATATATATATATATATATATATATATATATAATATAGTATTATATATATATAAAATGATTTTATAATTTCATATTTCATACGTACAAATTATTTTTATATAAAAATTCAAAAACTATACATTATTCTATTTATTTATACCTAATTTGCATGTTTTAGTTAGTAATTTACAGTATTATAGCCAAATTATTGCTAGAGTGCCAAAAATTTTAAAATATACTCTTAAGTCCGGACCCGGTCACCGGGCACCGGTTTTTTTATTTTGCACTAACAAGAATGTAAATTTTTGTTTTCAGTAAACAGTTTTCTAACCCATGTTTTATAATAGGGTCCTCTATTCACCTTGAATTATGCAAGAATAAATAATGTTTCGTACAATTTTTTCATAATTCAGGACTTAAAGGGTTAATGAAAAATTTTATGAAAGGGAATGGATAAAAATGGTGATGGCTTTGCTTATCTAAGGATTCAGTGAGGCAAAATTGAAAGAAGGAATATTCGTTGGCCCACAGATCAGAAAACTCCTGAAGGATGACACTTTTGAAAAAGAGTTAACTGCTTTGGAACTATCTGCTTGGAGGGCAATTAAATCAATGGTTTCGGGATTTCTTGGTAACAACAAAGCTGAAAATTACGAAAAGTTGATAAGAAAACTCTTGGACAGCTATCAGAAGTTTGGATATCGGAGGTCAATAAATATTCACTCCATGCATTCCCATTTGGAATTCTTTCCCCGTAACTTGAGCGCTGTTAGTGACGAACAGAAGGAAAGATTCCATCAAAACATCATGACAATGGAACACCGATATCAAGGAAGAGTACATCCTAACACGATGTGTGACTACTGCTGATTCTTCCTAAGAGAAGATAAAACGCATCATAAGAGAAAGAAGTGAAATTTTGGTAACTAGTTGCTTGCTTACAAATCTAAATTTTCTTTGTAAACTCAGTTTTTGTTTAATGAATGCATTGGTATATTTTGTTTCACTTTAGTTTTTTTTTTAATGGATGCATTGGTATATTTCGTTTCACCTTTTTAATTTAAAACGTTTAGGGTTTTATATATATATATATATATATATATATATATATATATATATATATATATATATATATAATATATATATATATATTATATATATATATTATTTATATAACATATATAATATATATATATATAAATATATTATATATAAGATATATATATATATACCTATTATTTTTTATACATTTTAATTATTTCCGCTGTATTAAATTTGAAAATGAACGCTTTGTTGATATATTTAGGCCAAGTATGTCGTCTTTGAAAAGATGGGTTTATTTAAACTTTCCGTTGTCACATATAAAGTAAAATTAAATAAATAAAAAAATTAAAGTATTTAATGACAAACTAAAGTAAAATAAATTTATATATATATATATATGATATATAGTATTATCGTATATATAGTATATATAATAGTATATATCTAATTAGTATATAGTATATATATATAGTATATTATATATAATATTATATACTATATTATATATATATGTATGATATATATATAACCATATATATATTATTGATATGATTAGTAGATATATATATATTAAACTATATATTATATTATATATATTATATTATATCTATATATATAGTATATCTATATTATATATATAATATATATATATATATATTATATATATATATTATATATTATTTAACACAAAACGGAACATTTATGGTAGTGTCTTATACTAACAATATACAGATATTACTGATATTCATTCCGCCATCCAAAGATTCTTTTGTGAAGTATTTAAAATAAATATGATCCAAGACCTACCCATGGAGTTAAATATTCAACCCATTGTGGTCGTGGTGGGTCCATATATATTATATATATATATAGTATATATATATATATACTATATATATATATATAGTATATAATAGTATATATACTATATATATATATATATATTATATATATATATATATATATATATATATATATATATATATATATATATATATATATATATATATATATATGTATATAAACTATCAATATCGGGAAGTTAATATTTAGAAATGCTATGGTGTCAATATTTAAATGAGCTTATTGAAATTTGGGTGAAAATTAAAGAAAGAAAAACAAGTAATCAAAGTTGTTAAATTCTTCGTGTGTTTACTGTTAATATATGCCAAACAAACTACTTCTCAAATTAAAGTTAATGAGAAGAGATTTACATGCATCAAAATTGAATATGAAAAAAAACATTTCTGAACTCTATTGAAGGGAACAAAATATATTAATAAGGAAGACTAGAAACGTGAAAATGAACATGGTTGTACTTCGTGTTTGCAAAATGAACGATGAACACGTATAAATCTTAATGATTAATTAGCGTATACCGTCAAAAGAAAAATACCCAAACAATGAACTAGTTTGGACAAGTGACATAAGTCATTGAAAGTCATACCAAGACTTCCATATAAAAATATACAGATGAAGCTTTATGATATTTATACATAGTCAG
>JABUQX010035405.1:32500-52969 GCA_015478945.1 Trachelipus rathkii
AACAACCATCTTCCCAATCCTGTGGAACTACTCCCTTCCTCCAACATAAATTATATAACCTATAAAGCCATTCCTCCACCCCTCTGCCTCCCATCTGTAACATTTCCATACTCACACCATCTAGACCTGTGGACTTTCCTTTTTTTCCTTTAGTTAGCGCCCTAATAATTTCTTCCATTTGTATTACCATATCCCCTTCCCTCCCCACTTCCCCCCCCATCCCCACCTCTTGTAAATCCTCCTCATCTCTCCCACCCATTTCATTCAATAATCCTCTAAAATATTCCCCCCACCTATTCCTCACCCTAACCTCCCCTCCTATCCATTCCCCTTCCCCTCCCTTAACCCTCTCTCCTAACCCCTCCATCTTCTTCCTTTTTTTTATTTACTTCTTTCCAGAATAACTTGCTCCCTGTTTCAAAATTTTCTGTTTTCCGTCACTTTTCTACACCATTCATTATTTGCATTTCTCTTCGCCCTCTCCACCTCCCTCTTTGCTTCCACTCTAATCTTTCTATATTCCTCCCAACTTTCCCTTCTCCTATTCCCCAACCATTTCACATAGACCTCTTTTTTCTTTTTCACCAACTCTTTCACCTCCTCACTCCACCATTCACTTCCCTTCCTTCTACTTGCTCCCACCTTTTTTACTCCACATATCCTTCTGGCCTCTTCACAAATTGTCTCTTTAAATCTCTTCCACTCCTCTTCCACTTCCCTAATTTCTGTCCCACTCACGTCCCTCCACCTATCTTCCATTCCCCTCCTAAACTCCCTCTTACACATTGTCTCATCTAATTTTTCCACCTTTATGACTTCTATTCTCCTCTTTTTTTTCTCTTTCTCTAACCGTTACCTCTCCCCCCACCCTTAACCTAGCAACCACCAAATAGTGATCAGATAACCCCCTACCTGCCCCTCTGAATACATTTACATCTAGTAATCTGCCTCTATCCTTTCTATTTATACACACATAATCCAATATCGCCCTCCCCCCCGTTATCTCACTCTTCCATGTATACTTATGATTTTCACTTTTCTTGAACCAAGTATTCCCAATTATCATTCTTCTATCAACACACAACTCTAACAGACTCTCTCCATTATCATTCCTTTCCCCTAGCCCAAATGGGCCTATAATTCTCCCCATCTCCTCTCTTCCCACTCCTGCATTCAAATCTCCTAATAAACAAATTTTATCATTTATCCCGAAACTTTCCCAACATTCATTCAACTCACTCCAAAATCTTTCTCTCTCCTCCTCCCTCGCTCCATTTACTGGTGCATACGCGCATATAAAAACCCACATTTCCCCCCCAAATTTCACTTTAACCCACATTATTCTCGAACTCACCTATTTGCATAATTTTACCTTATCCCACACCTCTTTCCTCATAACTATGCCTACCCCTTCCCTCGCCCTCACTCTCTCGTTCACCCCCGAAATCATACCCTTAAATTTTCCAAAGTCCATCTCCTTCTATCCTTTCAGCTTTGTTTCTGTCAACCCTAGCACATCCAATCCTTTTTCCTCGAACATTAACCCCACTTCTTCCCTTTTCAGATCCTCATTTATCCCTCTCACATTCAAGCAACCCACTCTAATCTAATCTCTTTTACCCATCTTATCTCTTTACTCCCCCTTACACTCTACTATCCTGACCCTCTTATTCACCACTCTGCTTTCTACTATTCCCTCACTTGATTTGGCTGCACGCTTGCCGGGATCCCAACAACCTGAGGCACTTCCCAATACCTCAAGCTCCAAACCCCGCTCAAACAACCACACCCTAAAAATACCCTAAAACTATATTCTAAAATTAAATCACAATATATCTATAAAACTTAATTTAAAACCTATGTTATCGTTGAAATTTATAATTACTTGAAGTAAACTCTTCCTACTGTTGAAGACACTCCTCTTCTAGAGTTCGATATTACCGATTTATAAGATCCCTGAATAATCTTCCTTCTGTGATAATATCCTTATGTAAACTATTCCTACAGTAGAATCAAAAGGAACCTTGATGTATTCTACTCTTTAATTTTTACTTTATTCTTTCTTGATCTTTGGTGATCTTTTCCAAGTAAAGACAAAGTTAGGTACCTCAGAAAATTTATTCTTTCCTGCTAATGGTTTTTTCTCAACACTTGTGCTTAAAATGAAATTAGAATTACTTCATTTACTAAGTTGTACCAGAAATTCTTGAGATCCTTGAAAGGTCTTCTTCAAGTAAAACAAAGCAAGAAACCTCATCAAATTCCAAGAGTCCAAAAAGCACATATACTGGTAATTATGCCACTTCACAATTTATTTATTTACTTATCAATCAATTCACTTATTTATCTTCAAAATAAATTTTAAAATCATAAAATAATTAATTTTCACATTTTGTGAAAAAATTTTCAATTCATTAAAAGCCTGGATCTTTTGAAGAGAGCTTTACTTTTCAAAAATTCTATTTTTTCTTCACTTTTGCAATATTTCCCAGCTGTTTTCTTTCTGAATCTTCTATTTTTATCACGTCTTTATCCAACGGTATCAAAATGATATATATATATATATATATATATATATATATATATATTATATATATATATATATATAATATATATATATATATATATATATATATATATATATATATATATATATATATATATATATATATATATATATATATATATATATAGATATATATATTTTTTATTCTATATTTATATATATATATATAGATTAAAATATATGGTATATATATTATATATATAATATATATATATATATATATATATTATATATTATTATATATATATATATATTATATATATATATATATATTTAAAATATTTAATTATATATATTATATATATATATATATTATATATATAGTTATATATATATATATATATATATAAAAACTTAAAAATTTTCCAAAAAAAACAAAATTATTTCACCAAATTTAGGGGGCTCGAGCCGACGGGGGACAGAGGGGGGGACGTTTCATACCCCGGAGGGGATGGTCGGAGGAACCCCGCGACACCCAAAGACCAAAGAGCGGGGGTTCCGGAGACCATCCCCGGAGGGGGGATTAGTCCCCCCCGTCGTCCACCGGGAGGCCGAGAGACCCCGACTCCTGCCATCTTTGCGGTTTACCCTAGGGTATTCCTTTAGTTAAAAAAAAAAAATTTTTACTTACAAAAAAAAAAAAAAAAAAAAAAAAAAAAAAAAAAAAAAAAAAAAAAAAAAAAAAAAAAAAAAAAAAAAAAAATAAAAGTTCAATCTAAAATTCTTGGCTTGTGGGAGCGGTGAGCATAGACTGATGGATTGTCCAATAAGAAGAGGACAAGGATTCCAACGTAGGAGTGAAAACAACGAACAGGGACAAGAGACTCAGAGAGTAGTGGAAAGAAAATGTTTCTTGTGTGAGGAGATCGGACACTGGCGTGATTCTTGTCCAATGAGGGAAGAAATAGAGGAATTAAAAAAGAAAAGGAAAACAACGAGTTCGGGAAACGAACTTGCTCCGCCATCAGCCGGGACGTGTCGGAGCCAGCCACAACAGGGATAGAATAAACAGGAGGCCCCGGTTATTCAGGACAGGTGGATAATGAATCCGGAGGCAGAGGAGTTTGTTACAGGTCAAGGTGGAAGGGTGATTGGGTCATTGCCCCAACGTATACAAAGGAGACAGAAAAAGGATGTTATGGAAATAATGTCCGGAGTTTACAATACAACGGGTGATACAGGAATGATGGGTGTTGACAGTGTGAAGATTGCATCTCTGATAAAGTTTAACGTAAAATTGGATGGTGTGGAAATGTTAGCAGCGGTAGATTCGGGATCCCAATACTGTTTGATAGGGAAAAAGGAGCTCGGGAAGATTCCGAATCCGACGGTAATAAGCAAGGAAATGAGATTGAGAGGTCTGGGTGATCCTCAAAAGAGTGTAGAGTCTCATCAAACAGTGATCTTGGAGGTCACTATTGATGGCATTAAGTACGGACAATTGGAATTTTTTGGTTCTTGAGGACTTAAAGGAAGGAGTAATGTTAGGTATGCCTTTCCTGGTGGGAAATAGCATAAAGTTTGACATTAGGGATGGATCAATTAGACGTTATGGTGATAATGGTGTACGAGAACAAGTATACGTAATGGGTGGAACTGAAAACTGTATAAGAACGGTAACAAGGATTCCGGTACATACAACGGAGACAATAGTGATTGATAAGAATAACTGGGTACCAGTTAAGGTGAAATGGAAGTCAAAACAGGTCAAACCAAGGAGTAATGAAGGGCAGTACCGTGCAAAACCAGAGGAGCTATTGGTAGAAGGTAGAGAAGATTGCAAAAGGGGATATAACCACCGATTTAAGGTTTTACCCGGTTTGGTGAAATGGAATGAGGAGGAAGGTACGGTACTGTTAAAGAAATTAATACCGGGGTCCTTAAAGTTAAACACAGGTGAACAAATAGGAATAGCACATTTGCTAGTAGATGAGGATAAATTAAGGGAGTATGGGGTTACAACATGTACAGTAAATACAACGGTACGGGAAGTGACAGAACGAGGAGATGAACAAGAATGGACGAAGGAAAAGTTGAAAGACGAAATTAAATTCATGGTGGAGTTACATCCAGAACAGATCGAACAGGTTTTGGAGGTGTTGTGGAAAAACAAAATGGCTTTTAGCAGGAGTGATGCGGACGTTAGTCAAACTGCGATGACCCCATATAAAATTAGATTGCATGATTACACACCAATTTACCTACGAGCTAGGAGATTTGATCAGAAAACCAACCAGGAGATTGAACAACAGGTGGAAGAGTTATGTATGAAAGACATAGCTGAACCTTGCGCAGCGGAATGGAGTTCACCGGTGGTGCCGATCCGTAAAAAGGATGGTACACTGAGGTTATGTGTGGACTATAGAAGGTTAAATCAGGTTACGGAGGCAGATAAATTTCCAATGGCGAATATTCAGGAAACTATTTACGCATGTCACGGGGTTAAGTACTTTACTAGCATGGATCTGGTTAAGGGCTACTATCAAATGAATCTGGCAGAGGATAGTAGAGACTTCACGGCTTTCTCCACGGTGAGCGGACAGTACCGGTTCAAAAGATTAAGCTTTGGCTTAAAGAACGGTCCAGCAGCGTTTCAGCGAGAAATGCAAAGGATAATGACGGGATTTAGTAAAGATAAGGTGGTGGTGTACTTGGATGATGTGTTATTAATGTCAAAAAGTTTTGAGAGGAGCACTTGTTGCTGATAGACAAGGTACTACAACGGTTTTGTGAGGCCAACGTAAAGGTCAAAGTTGGGAAATGTAGTTGGGTGCAAAAAGAAGTAAAGTTTCTTGGGCATATAATCAGTAGAACTGGGATCAGGAAGCTTCCGGAGTTTGTAGAACAGGTTGATAAACTGGAGAGGCCAAACACTGTTGGAGAGTTAAGAAGGTATCTGGGCATGATAAACTTTCAGAGGAAGTTTATAAAGAACTGTTCGGAGGTGGCAGCACCCCTTAATGCACTAACGGGAGGCAGACGAAAAGATGTGATTGAGTGGACGGAGGAAAGAGTGAAGGCATTTACAGGATTAAAAGAGGGAATGAAGGAATCGGTAGAACTGGCGTTCCCTGACTTTTCGGAAGGAGCGAACAAGCTGGAATTGTTTGTGGATGCCAGTGGTTCTGGTATGGGAGCTGGTCTTTGCCAAAAACAAGGTGATGAAAGGAGGGTTATAGCCTTTAATTCGCACTCTTTCAATGCGTGTGAGAGGAATGCGTCAACCATTGAAAGGGAGTCCCTGGCGATAAGGTGGGGTATTAAAAGTTTCAGGCCGTTTCTACTGGGCAAGGAGTTTATTTTATTTACGGACCATCGGCCATTGGTTTACCTGCATAAGATGAAGTTAGTTGACAGTAAGTTAGCACGAGTGTTGGACGACTTGAGTGAATACAGTTTTGAGATACAATACTACCCGGGGAAAGAGAACATCTTCGCAGATGCATGGTCCAGGTGTAACAGGAGGGATGATCAGGGTGAAGCACCGGTAGATCTGGATGTTTTGCCAAAAGGGTTAATCATAGTAAAGGAGGTCCCCGGTGGAGCAGACGCACTGTTTGTCAGCTTGCAAGTCGTTTTGGAGAATGCCCAGGTTAGGAACCTGGAAAGGGATCACAAGGCTTTAAGAGACAACTTAGCAACCACATTAAGGGATAATCAGAAATTATACGGAATAGACAGACAACAGAAGATGCTGAAGTATTTAAAGGCATTACGGTTACCAGGTAGAGAACCAATACCGGAGGTATTGCTGGTGGCAAGTGACTTGTTTAGGGTAATAGTCTGGTTGCACCATGGTACGTGCTGTTCTGTAAAGTATATTGGACCCAGGGTGAGAGAGGAAAACGACTTGAAAAACGTTCACATACAGGTGCGGGGTGGAACGCACTTTAACCCTTTGAGGGATGATGGTACGTTCAACAGGTGTACGGAAAACGCTATGGTGGACGAGCGTCCAACCCAGGAGGAATCACAGCAGGAAGAAGAGGAGTTAGAGGAGTCAGAGATCGACCGTACGAATGAAGAACTAGGAATTAACTTAATGATGAAGGAAAGAAAGCATGAGTCCCGGTTAAGTTGCAATCATATACTGAGAGGAGTAACTTGGCAAGAAGTTCGTATTGGCGAAGTGCGCAAGTGCGCATTTTTAGACACGGGTGCTGTAATTAGTCTGATCCAGAAAAGTGTGGTTGACGATTTAAACAATTTTGGACATATCTTAAGGAGCTGGAAAGTAGATTTGGTACTAAACGGAGTGGCTCAGGACATTGTGAAATGTAATCAGGCTGTGGAAGTGGAAATTAGCACTCGCTACAGAAGGGTGTTGTTTCCATTGGTGGTGATACCGGACGGGTTTATTCCAGCATGTATGTTGTTAGGAATGAATTACCTGGGGTTTATTCCAGCATGTATGTTGTTAGGAATGAATTACCTGGTGGAGGTAGAAGCGGCATTGGACTTTGGTGAGGGAATAGTGTGTCATGGAGATGACGCAGATGATGTGAGCGATTCATTTCTTGCAACGGTGAACGCATATAATGTAACAATTCAAGGTGAAAAGGAGGGTAATGTACTGTCGGCACAGGACATTATTGATCTTCAGGAAGTCAGAGGTGGTAAGCGAGGTTGATAGGACCAGGTGCAGAGAAACAGACTCTAAATCAAAAAGGATACACTAATCAAGGAAATTTTTTAGGTAACGGCATACTTCTTGAATAAAACAGTCAATCTGTAAGTAAAGAAGATGGAACAGGCAGGCTAGTGCAGTTAAATTGATTTAAACAGGGGGAGCGTATGTGCATAACACACCGGACAGGCGACATTGGAGAGTAGAACAAATTGTGGACCTGGTATCTCAGGCACGTATGGCATTCCAAGGATTTCATCGTTGTGCAGGAGGTATATCGGAGTGCCCTATAGGTGTGTCCAATATTACAAGATTGACACCAGGCTGATATTTCCGCCCATCTGGAAAATAGAGGTCAAGAACCCCTTGAAGTTGGTGGCAGAGAGTGTAATGGCGATGCCGAAACAGAAAGGGAATGTGGCTATGTCTGGTGGCAATAATCTTGCAGTAAGTGGGCTATGGCTGAAGCCCTAAGGGTAAAGTCACAAAGAGTGTGGTTGACGCTTTCGAGTGCGGAAGTGTTACCGGCTTTTGGAGTTGCCTTACAAGGTAGCTGACGGATAAGGAGAGACGTTAGGGGACCGGATTCTGAGGAAATTGTTGGCGGAATTACGGTATTGAACAACATACTACAGCAGTCCTTAAAGCCAGCAGATGTAACGGAGCTGTGAACGCGCCACAATAGAACTTTGCCGAGTTCCTTAAGGAACATTCATGGAGAAGGTGCAGAGTGTGGATACTCATTGACAAGGGATGCATATGTCTTAAACAATGGTACGAGGCTGCAAGAGTTTGGGAAGTCCCCTAGAGGAAAAACTGAATGGTGGAAAGGCATGAAGCAAAGGGGAGGGTGAATGACCATCCCGAGGACGATCAAGAACAGATAAGATGGCGAGGAAGGACAACCCTACTGGTGTCCTTGCGGTGGAAGGTAAGGGTAAAAGGAAGGTCTGTCAGGTTGACTAGGATTTAGACGAAAAAGGTAGGCGAAGAAATATGTAAGGTCCATGTTGTATCACCAAGGTCCATAATCCCGGAGAAGTCGTATGCATACAAGGAAAAAGAACAAAGGTAGCTAGGGAACATTAACCCGCATTTTAAGGTGTGGGCGGATCCCCCGAATACCTAGACGAGTATCATCCAGGTGTGAGGAGGTGAACGGAGAAAAAAAGGAATACCAGGAGAAGATCAGGAAAGTGGTGGAACAGGTAACGTGAAGAAGGTATATCGTCCATGCTCCATGGTGGACAACTAAACGGAGGTGCGACAACCACCGAAGAACAGGAGGCAAAAATCAAGGGAAAGCATGGAGATGTGTTAAAACAGATTGGCTATTAACATGGGGTAATCTGGTAAAAGAAGCGTGTCGGTGCAGACAGAGAACCAGGTTGGAGAAATAAGCGCACCCAAAACGGAGAGTGTCAGCAATGATATCTTTCACCAGTGGCGATAGAGGTGACACAACAGGATCGGTGACGGAGGTAGGAGTAGATGAAATGAAACGGAGAGTGAATATGACTCTGAAAGCATTGAGACATCAATAGGTTCCCAAAAGACAGTTACACGTTCGGAGTAAGGGTCAGCGACGAGAGTAAGGAGGAAACGGATTCAGATTTAGACGAAATGTAGGTTCAAGTGAAAGACCTGGAGGTGGTATACTCTATGAGACCAAGATTACAGACTTTGAACAACACTAGGAAGATCAAGCGATGGAGAAGTAGAAAAAGGTCTATTCAAAGGTGGAACTAGCCCCAAGGTTCAGAAAATGAAGGCCAAGCATCGATTTCATGAGAGCTATGAAGTAGGTGAAGTCGGACGCTGATGATGCTTGGTACCTGAGTGCTAGGAACAACATGAACGGCGGCATCAGAACCAGAGGATCTTACAGGGCAGCCGTAACAAGGTCAGAGTAGGATCGGTTCGTGAAGCAGCCAATGTAATCGAGTGGAGGGGTTAAGAGTATGAGAAAAGGAATCGAAGCACGAAGGAGATAGCATCAAACGAAGGGATGGAGTAGGTAACGAAGCAGGTTGCGCGATTTTGTTTTTCTTTTTAAGATGTTGCTACAATCTTTGGAGGGGAGTATAGTGGCGGAAGTGAGTATATGTATTGATCGACACCTAATGAAGCCGGCGTACGCAGACCTATGAAAATATGCTCATTCCTCGTTTTCAAGGATATGAAAGGTTATAGAAATGTGGTGGAAGCCGGAATTATCTAGTGTCTCCAAAAAGAAAGTAAAAGCCAACAAGTGATTGTTGAAGTAATCTGGTTCGTGGACTCACTGGATTTGAGTTTAGTGGAAGTAAACAAGTTTACAGACGTCAATTCCCCAAAGCTGGTAAGTTATCTGTTATTAGGCAAGAGTGTTTAAACTAAAATTGGAAGATTTCGGCTATTTTGTTACTATATTTATGAAAACCGGCCAGAAAGTGGAATAATGTGATTAAAGCAAGAATTAACGTTAACAGGATGAGGATTGAGGAGGAACAATGAGTATACTTTGTAAGGTAAGTTTTAGAGATCGGTTACAAGGGTGTAGTTTAAGGCGATGTTTTTATCGAAAGTGTTACGTTACTCGATTGTTTGTGATTAAGTTACTATTGGTTTGTGTCAGGTCGTGTCCTATTTTGTAAATATTTATAGTTAATTACTGGATTGCCGAGTTTGTGAAGGAATAGGAAGCAAAGTTACGATGGAATTGAGTTACGGAGTAGAGTCAAAGTACGAATGTAAGGTTAAAAGGTGTGAGAAGAATGTGTATGGCAAGGCTGTGAAAGTTCTATATATTATTATTATTATTATTATCTATTATTATTATTATATTATTAATTATTATTATTATTATTATTATTATTATCTTGATTATTTATTAATTATCCATTATTATTATTATTATTATATTATTATTAGATTATTTGGCCTTTACCGGTAGTTTGTGTGAATATGTAGGGTACTCTCGTAAGAATGTGTAATTAGTTTAGGGTTTTAATTGAATAACAGTATTTATTATGATATTATTATATATATTATTATTATTATTATATTAATATATTATTAATTATTATTATTTATTTATATTATTATTATTATTATTATATGTATTATTATTATATTATATTATATATTATTATATCACTGCTGTACGATTTTATTATTATTATTAATCTTTATTATTATTATTATTATTATTATTATTATTATTATTACTTATTATCTATTATTATTATCTATTATTATGATTTGTTATTATTTTTATATTATTATTATTAATTATTTATATTATTATTACTGCACTTATGTAAATATATCTGATGGAGGGTTCTCTATTTTTCAAGGGAACCAAACCGGGAACCAAATACTAGGATTTATTTAACTGAAAACCTGGCCCCAAACCCGAAGGATTATTAACTGAAACCTGGCCAACCGGAAAGGATTTATTTTAACTGAAACCTGGCCTCCACCCGGACGGATTTTTATATCGGTTTTTAGATTGTTTACCTGGCCCCACCCCGACGGATTTTATATCGGGTTTTAATTTTAACTGCCTCACAAACCCGGACGATTTATATCGGGTTTCAACTGATAAGCCCCAACCCGGACGGATTTTTATATCGGTTTCAACTGATAATAGCCCCAGTACCCGGACGATTTATATCGGTTTAACTGATTAACTAGCCAACCGGGACGGATTTTATATCGTTTCAAACTGTAACTAGCCCCAACCCGACGGATTTTATGGGTTTTGCTTGAACTGGGCCCCCACCCGGAAGGATTATTTAACTGAAACCTGCGCCCAAACCCGAAGGATTTATATCGGGTTTACAACGGAAACTTGGCATCGAACTAAGGAATTTAATACTGGGCTTCATCTGGAGAGTGATTTAGACCGAATATTTTGGATCACCTTCACCCAGATGGGGAGGTGCTGAGTGTACTCCACCTTCACCTGGGATTGGGGAGGTGCTGAGTGTACTCCCCACCTCACCCTGGGAGGGATGGTACCTGAGTGTACTGCCCACCTTACGGTAACTAATAGGAATCTAATTACTGTTTAATTTTCCCTAAGACATTTAAGTTCTCTTAACATTTGTTTAACTGATTAAGTGACCCGTTGAAAGGGTGTAATGAGCTCAGTGACCCTTTTACTTCTAATAACTCACGGTGTTGTAATTTAATACTGATCTAGTTATACTGTCCGACATTTGCCGGTTGTTTAGTGCCATACGGATGCACAGAATACTTATATTATTTTTCTAATTTATTATGTTTTGATATTCGGAATACACATTTACTGATAATTTTATCTGGAGTTTTATTTCCTTTATTGATTATTTTAGGGATTATTCTATTATTGCACATTTACTTAACTATTGATCCTTGGTGGGAATTAGTGGCTAGGCCGATAGGACTTATTTTGTGGGATAACGTGATTTATGCATTATTAATTTTGTTTATGCACTGTAAATATATGACTAAAAACCCGTTTGTCTTATTCCTGGACCCTAGTCGGAGACTGTAGAACCTTGTAGACCTCCCCGTGTAGGTCTCAGACTGATTAGTGTATTACCCGCAACAATATATATATATATATATATATATTATATAATATATATATATATATATATATATAATAAATATATATATAATATATGTATTATATGATATATATTATATATTATATATATATATATATATATATATATAATATATATAATTTATATTATATAATTATATATATAATATATATATATATATTTATATATATATGTAATAAATATATATATATAATATATAATATATATTAAATATTAATATATATAATTATAATATATATATATTATAATATATACTATATATATACTATATATATATATATTAATATATATATATAATAATATATATTTTATATAATTATATATATCAATTATATATATTATATATATATATATATTATATATAAACTATATATATAATATATATATAACGTTATATATATAGTAGTATATATTATAAAGTATTATATATATTCTATATTCTATATTATATATTATATATATATATAATATATTATATATATATATATATTATATATATATATATTTTTACATATATTATATATATATATATTATATAATATATATAATTATTATATACTATAATATAATATATATATACTTATTTATATATATATATATATTAATATATCATAATATATATATATATATATAGTATATATATATATATAATATATATATATATATATAATATAATATCTATATATATGATATATTATATATAATATATATATATATATATATATATAATAATATATATAATATATATATATAACTATATTTATATTATATATATAACCTATATCAATATATATATATATAAGTAAATATATATATAATTATAATATATATAATTGTCACCACCACTCACTGTCGGAGAACTATTCAAGGAGAGGGTGTTAAGCGCAACAAAAGTGTCATCACCTAACGTATATTTTGCAGATGAACACAGGCACAGGTTTTAAAGAGGGGGAGATTAAATTCAACAGGAAACACAGAAGATGGAAGAGAATTACGCAAAGCAGAGGTGGCTGGAAAGAAGGAAACACCTTAGAAAACTAGTCTGGAGTTACTAATATCAACACAGATATCATGAGCAGACACAGCACTTCCCGAGGTCGTTGTAAAGTTGTCGGTATGCAAGCGGAAAGTTCCCTCGAGCATTTGTCGTTGCGGTACCTATAGACAAAGAGATAACGCTCCAACTTCACGCGGCAAAGATAGAGGATCAAGAAAAATGGAAAGTACAGAACAGTTTATAAGCATTTTTATCTTTGACCCGACCCTATTCAATAGCCGGGTGAAATCAGAACCCCCATAGATACGAGATTGGTACTCCTTACAAGGGCTGATAGTTGCAGTGTCTGAGAAGAGGAAAAAAAGTCTCGCAATCTAAACAGAACTCTCAGTTTCTTTAAGGTTGAACTAGCAACCTTTGTGATGTGAGGTTTCCAAGACATTTTTTTGTTTATGTTAAGGCCAAGGATGTTTATACTGTCAACAGAAGAAACGAGAGACCGTCGAAAGAGATAAGGAAAGTTGAAGGACTTAGAGAGGGAGATTAGAATCTGAGATTTTAAAAGAATAATATATCATAAGGCTTGAGACGGCCCCACCGGGAAATTCTATCCAGATCAGAGAGAATAGAATGGGAAAATTTAAGACGAGAGGCAGTTCTACAAGTAAAAGAGGGAGCAGATTTGAAATGTGTTGAAGAATGAAGGGTCGAATCCTCGGCATTTGAGTGAAACAGAGTTATGATGTGCAGGTGAGAAGATCATTGAATATGAAAAGTAAGGAATAGGAAGTAGGAGACAGACAAACCCTGAGGAACAACCAATAAATTGACAGAAAAGAAGAAGTAGCCCCATCAACAACAGGCAGTATGGAGCGTTGAAAAGAAAGCTAGACATAAGTAAGCAAAGAAACCCAAAGGAGGGGAGCTTGGAAAGTAGTGGCCATGTCATACCAGGTCAAATGTTTTTGACATGCCAAGCGCCACCACACAATCGTCTACATAGTTGTCGCTAGATGGTTAAAACCATAATGTTAGATGGGAAAGTATAGTAGACAGTAAGATCTTCTGGACGAAGCCGGTACTGGTGATCGTAAAGAAAAGAATAAGGTTCCAGTGAATCTAAGAAATATGAGTTGAGAAGGGTTTTAAAGATCTTAGATAGAATACAAGTGAGAGCTATAAGGCGATAGGTAGAAGGATCAGAGCGACCACCTTTTTTTCGGAATTGGTTGGAAATATTCGCGATTCCAACACATGACGGAAAGTGCTAATTTGAGGCATAGAGAATTAGTTGAACGAGAGCCGCCTCCAGACGGAAACAACAGTCCCTCAAACTCTGGGAGGAATGCTATCGAGCCACTCCGCCTTCCTAACGTTCAAGATTTCAGGAGAGCATCCGATCAATTGTAATCACAGGCAAACAGCGTGGTGGACACCTAAGGAAGAGGTAGCGAGGAGGAATGCCCAGAATCGTTCGAGTTAGAGGAAAAGGGCTAAATTGTAGAGCGTTGGCATTGTCACTTGGAGATTTACAACTGATATGCAGGGCAAATAACAAGGAGAAAAGGCAGATTTACAAAAGTTGTTAGAGATGTTTTTGACTAGAGGTCAAAAAGATTTGCCCGTATGAGAATCAAGAAGGTCAGCACTTTTGTTTAATGAAAATCCGCTTTGCTCGTCGAAGAGTATATTATATATAGTATATTTAATATATATTAATATATATATAATATATATACATATATATATATATATATATATATATATATATAATATATTATATAACATATCTATATATATATATATATACTATATATATATATATAATATAATATATATATATATATATATATATATATTATATATATATAAATATATATATATATATATGTACTTTCTACGAGCAAAGCGGATTTCATTAAACAAAAGTGGCTGACCTTCTGGTTTCTTCTGGCAAATCTTTTTTGACCTCTAGTCAAAACATCTATCATTTATTATATATATATATATAGGATATATAAGTATAGTTATACTATAATATATATTATATATAATATATATATATATATATTATATATAAATATATAATATTATTACTGATTACAATTATATATATATATATATATATATAATATATAATATATATATATAATATATTCATATATTATATATAAATATATATATATTATATTTTATAGATATATATATAATATAGAAATGACATATAATAGTTATATTATATAACTATATATAGTAGTATATTATAGTATATATCTATCAAATAAAGATTATAATTGGAGGAAGCAGAGGACACGAGAGAGAGAGAGAGAGAGAGCTTCAAAAAACCTGCTTTGGTATCTTGTCAATGTTATGGTTCATCGACTGTGCCAGACTTAAAACCATATCTCCTCAGAAAACTCACCCATTTACTACTGTTAATTCTTCTTTCGCTCTGCTAAATTCCACATTTTACTACTAGCAAACACCTTTTACTGACTCAATAGACATTTTAACTTAGGTCCTCAGCCGCGCCGAATGCCTAAACAGCGTCCCTATCATACATCCAAGAGAATTCAAACAACTCCATTGCCTCCTTTCCATAATCAAAACCCATCTTAATACACACTTTTTATTTCTCATTCAGCTTCTTTTTTCACACTACACAACTTCCTAACACGTTCATTTCTTATTTTATGGCCTAGTGGATAGAGCGCCCAGTTACTGTTAACTCAGCGACGCGGAGTCCAGTGTTCGAATCCCGCTGATGGAGAATAAAATCTCCTTTGATCATTTATTATTTTCCACAAACCACAGATTCCCTACCCATAGCAATTAATACGCGTGACAAATATACCCTCATACAAAACCCCTGAGCGCATCATTGGATTCACCAAATATTTAATTTACCGTCACTCCTTGGCGAATAGTCCATAAGTAACAAAAAGATTAAATTTGAAACAACTGGAAAAGGAAAATTAAAGAAGCCTAATTTTGCTAAATAATTGACTGATTAAAATCTAAGGTTTATCAAACCACCGTCTAAATAATTTACGTAAATAGAATTTTTTGGGGCATTATATTTGCGTAAAGGGTTGAATAAAGTGTATTAATTGTCTAAAGAAAACTCTAAAATGTTATGTTCAAGATACCGTACTGTTTAATAATAGTAGTAAAAACTATAGGGAGACATTTTCAAACTTTAAATCTTACTAACTAGTGATGATTAAATAATGTGAACACTAGCGAACGTCTCCTAGTTTAAAACTTTCCGCTATGTAAATTTGTTCTAATTGTTATAATACTAAGTAAATATTAGATGAAAACATAATTTACCTACAAGATAAATAAATTTGAAAATAAAAAAGAAGCCTAACTTCTAAATTTATCGTTTCTAAGGGATGAAAAATCAATTTAAGCTTATATATCCATTCAGAGTATCTTGTTAGTTTTTGACGGAGGAGAAGGCGAAGGAGAGTGACTTGCCATTTTATCTCTAGAAAGTTAAAATAAGTCTGATTATGAATTTTTATTGACTTAACAAATTATCTGGGAGAAGTCTCATGAACCCCTGCCCTTTGCCCAGCAGTTACGCCTAACACAGTATAATAATAATATAATATATATATAATAACATATATATATATATAGTAGTTATAATATATATATTTATATATATAATAAGTATATATATATGATTATATGATATATGGACATCCTATTAAGAAAGATAGTAAATTATGAAATGAAATTTTGCATTTGTAATAATCTTTTAAGTTCAATAAGTTTGCTTATTCACTTATATATCCTATATGTTTGTTATATTAAGAAAACCCCAATAGTCCTTAAACCTAAGATGGATGAGATAGATGAGTAGGATCAGATAGAAGGTAGATAGATAAAGTAGATGATAGATAGATAGGATAGGATAGATCAGAAGATAGAGTAAGATAGGATAGATAGATAGGCTAGATAGATAAAATAGATATGATAGATATAGATAGATAGATAGATAGATATATAGATAAGTATAGATAGATAGATAGATAGGATAGATAGATAGATAAATATTTGGATAGATAGCTTTTTATAGCTGAATGAACTGTTTACGGAATGTTTACGGAACGTCCTATTAAAATAGGATAATTTACCCTGTTTATTAAATATCTACCTTTTTGCATGTGCATATCGCATTTGAATGTTTTGCATGTGAAGTTTTTAAATCAAAAGATGAGTGTTTTTTTCTACACTTTGCAAATTTTTCATATTATCTTTCATCAAATTTACATAATCTTTATTTGCTTATAGAAATTTAAAGCCTTGAAATGAAATAAAGTTTTAAACCCAACCGCGAGCAGCGCGATCATAAAAGCAGATGATGAGGCATAATTCTGAACTTATCTATCAAGTCAGTTAATAATATATATAATATATATATATATATATATATATATATATACTATATATATATATTATATATATATATATATATATTATTTATATAATATATAAATGTATATATAATATATAATAATATGTATATAATATATATATACTATATTATATAATATATATAATTTACTATATATATAGTATATATAATAATAATATATATATATATTCTATATATATATATAATATATATATATAATATAATATATATATATACATCTAGCTCCTATTTTAAGAGATCTAATTACAAGTGAATTTGATTTAGACAGTCAACTGTTAAAAATTTCTCATGTCAAACTTTTGAATATGGTTATCTCATTCCCAGTCTATTAATAACTCAGATTTTATTCCACTTTTTGACGTTCATTGAGTTAGTTTCACGGATTCGCATATTGAATCTTTCTTTATAAACATAACCCTTTCTTGTGAAGTACAATCTTAAACGACTGTTAAATAATCATATAAATCATATATTGTATAAGTTTATCCATAATAATATAATATATAAAATATATATATATATTTATATATATTATAATCATATATATATATATATATAATATATAATATATATATAATATATATATATATATTATATATAATATATATATATATATAAATATATATATATTATATATATATATATATATATATAAATTACTATACTATACGTATATATATAGATAAATATATAATATTATATATATATATATAAATCATATAAATTTATATATATATTTATATATTATATATAATAATATATATTAAAAGTATAATATATATATATATATATAGTATATATAATATATATATAATTATAGTATTATATATATATAATTATATATATATATATATATATAGTATATATATATAATATATATATATTATATATAATAATAATATTATATATATATATATATATATAGTATATATATATTATAATAATATCTAAATATAAATATTTACATAACTATATATTATCGTATTATATAATAATATATATATATATATATTATTAATCTATATATATATATATATATATATATATATATATATATTTAACATAACCTTAGTTGCCTGATCTTCATAATATATCAAGTTAGGGACGTTCATCTCAAAAATGAATGTGCAGTTCATAAACATTGATAATAATTGATTAATTATTACCTATCTTGAAAGTATGCTTAATGCATAAAATTGATCGTCATGTCAACTTACATACTTATGTGACTTTCTCCAATTTTTATTAGCTATTGGAAATAGTCACTTTACCGTGTTAATAACTCTCATTCAATCTTTAGTCTATAGAGGGAAGCTTCATATTTGAAAGTAGTATTTGTGTTGACAATTAATTTCGAAACTCTTTCGGGGGTTTTTTTCTTTATAGTTTGGCTCACTCTTCCTTCCTTTAATTTCCTATCTCTCTTTGGATAAATCTCTTCGATAAAGTAATTCCACAAGATATTTTGTTAGTGGGTTAATAAATAAAGTTTTGAAAATTTCTCGTTAAAAGCCTGACTCAATTCTTTGCTGTATTTTAAGAAAAATCATAATATATATATATATATATATATATAATATATATATATATATAATATAATAATATATATATATAATATATATATATATATATATTAATTAATTACACTAACAAAGAACATTGGGAAGGTAAAGAAATTGCCTCCTCTGGGGTCGAACCCCGCCCATGTTGCGACTGAAGAAACGACATATCGAGACGCTTTACCACTGAAGCAATCCCTCTAACCCAAAAAAAGTTAGATTCAGAACAACGCGCCCATGGAAATACCGCCTGTCAAGGCGTATCACCAGTTTCCCACGCAGGACGTCATCGGCATCGAAAAGAGAATTTTATATTAAACATTGCTTTTTACCAACGAATTAATATTACCACTAAACCAAAGAATATTACGGGAAGGTAAATGAATTGCCTCCTCCTGGGGTCGAACCACGCCTGGTTGCGACTGAGAACGACATACTCGACGCTTTACACTGAGCCATCCTCTAACCCAAAAAAGTTAGATTCAGGAACAGTTTTAAAGCAAACGAGCTCCCGTCAAGGCGTACACCAGGTTTCCACCCCGTCCCCCTTCCCTGTATCCGTCGTAAGATTTTATATTATATACATTGCTTTTACCCGCAATTTAAATTTACCCACTAAACAAAGAACTATATAGTCTTTGTTTAGTGAAATATTAAATGCGGTAAAAACAAATGTTATAATATAAATCTTACGAACGATGAACCAGGGAAGGCAGGGTGAAACCTGTGATAACGCCTTGACGGAGCTTCGTGTCGCTTAAACTGTTCTGAATCTAACTTTGGGTTAGAGATGGCTCAGTGTAAAGCGTCGAGTATGTCCGTTCTCAGTCGCAACAAGGGTGTTCACCCGAGGAGCAATTCTTTACCTTCCCGTAATAGTTCTTGTTTAAGTGAAATATTAAATTGCGGTATGAAAGCAAAGTTAATAATTAATCTTACGACGAACAGGGAAGAAAGGTGAAACTGGTGATAACGCTTGACGAGCTCTTCGCTAAACTGTTCTGAATCTAACTTTTTGGGTTAGAGGATGCGCTCAGTGGTAAAGCGTCGATAATGGTCGTCTCAGTCCGATCAGGCGGTTGTTCGACCCAGGAGCAATTCTTTACCTTCCGTAATAGTTCTTTGTTTAGTGGTAAATTTAATGAGTGCAACAATTTTATAATGATATATATATATAAATACTAATATAACCAAAATAATGAAATATATATATATATATATATATATATATATATATATATATATATATAACCTATATATATATTTATATACCGGTACGACAACATACCTCCAGTAAAGAAATAATAAAAAACTGATATTTCATGATAGTTTGCACTGAACAATTTTTCTAAATTTCGATCTGAATTTATATATAAATTCAATTATTTCTCATCTATTTCTACACGCTGTTATATAATATTAATACTACCTATCATATATATACACCTATACTATATACAACCTAATATATATATATATATACTATATAATATATATATCTATAGTAAATATATATATATATATATATATATACAGGAAAAAATGAATTAGAAACCCAGGGAAATCCAGAAATATCAATTAAAAATTCAGAAATCACAGTGGGCTGGAAGTTAGAATTTGTAATGACCAGGAAAGCTTAGTAAAGCCTCTCTCTCGTCTCTTCCTCCAACTC
>JABUQX010035406.1:0-15000 GCA_015478945.1 Trachelipus rathkii
TATATATAGGATATTATGATATTTAGAGTATATAGGTTATGGAGTATAGGTTTAGGTAGGTTAGGTAATATATAGTTTAGGTATAGGATTTAAGGTTAGTATGAGTTAGGTTATAGGTTTAGGTATAGGTTATGGTATAGTGATTTAGTATAAGGTTTAGGTTATTAGGTTAGGTTATGGTATTTATGTTTTTATACAAAATGGCTACCATCAGCTTTCAAGCTACTTAAGGTATTAGGTTAGGATATATTAGGTTAAGTATTTCTTAAGATTATTTAAGATTAGGTTAAGTAGTTAGGTTATATAAGGTTATACTGAGATATTTAGTAGTATTATATGAGTATTAGGTTCACTCACACCACTCACTCTCATAGGTATTAGTAAGGTAATATAGTAGTATTAGATATTTATAAGGTATTTATAAGGTATTATGTGATATCTTGTGGCAGGCAGTTAGTAGGGGGGGCGTATTGGCCCTAAAAAATGTTGAGGTTTCCCGCCCTGGTCATCTCATAGACCTACCCAATTCGGATAGATCCAAAATTTTTGAGCGTGCGCAAAAGTTTTACGGTGGCCTTGACCTTCTTTTGCCCTTGGTAATTTTTTTAGGGCTATTAATTTTTTGGCTCCTTAGGACCTTTATTTGATGTCGCACTTCGAAGAAGGGGCTAGCCTCTATCAGAACGAGAGCGAAGGCGTCCGTCCGTAACGTTAATTGCGGCCCTTATTTTATGGTGGCCTTTCTATTAGGGACGTTAGGCCCTTTTTATTGGATGTCTTGACCTTGTTTGACTGAAATTGACATTTCATTCTTGACCTTGTTTGAAGTTGATACTATTTCGTCCCTGAACCTTTGAATATTATCGCGCATTGGCTTTTTTTTTATCCTTGTATAATGTGTCGCCTGTATCTCTTGATATGACGCATTTCTGATCTTATTGATTACATTTTCTGAACGTTGAGTACCGTATCAAGGTTTGTACCTGTATCCTACTTGAACGGCCGTATATGTAGTCGGGTCGCTAATTTGAACGCATGTAAGGTAACTTCCTTGTAATGTATTCTAATGCCTTATAACTTGGAGCAGCACATCCTACATTATCGGTACACTACACACCCACTGTGACAACTCACACTTACACGACGGACTATAAACCACGGGTGGGTCCATGACTCACAAGTTTCATCAGCTGCCCTTCATAATCTACACTGTGTGCAGATCCTTTTTCCCCTCAAAGCCGTTACTTAGGGTCTTCACCTGTTGATTGTTTTCTAACCGGGTTAGGTTATAATCAAGATTTGTATATAACTAGGCAGATGGAATGTCGATACCGTCTTTACCACGGTCTGGTTAAGTTTGAGTGACCTTTTTCTCACACATCTCAACGGCTATTGATTGGAGAGAATATCTATAATTTAAGTTGTTTTACAAGGTCTAGTATAAAGTCTGAAACCGGTGGAAGTCCAAATAATAATAATAATATTAATTAATAATAATTATTTATATTAATAATGAATGGAATAATAATATATAATTAGGAATATATAAAGTATGTTTACGAATTAAAAGGAAGTCTTTGTGAATATTAATGATAATAATGATATATAAGAATAAATAATAATATAATATAATAATAATATAATAATATATTTATATTAATAATAATAGATTTGAAAATAATAATAATAGGTGGAGATAATGAATAATTAAATGGAGATGGATATTTTGTTCATAAACTCTTGATTTGTAATAAATGAGTTATATAATATGAAGTATAATTTATATATATTAAAGAATGAAGAATGAATTCATTAATAGAGGTTAATAGTTTATTTGGCCTTAATAATAATATTATAATAACATAATGAATAGATAATAATAAATATATATATATATATTAGGTAATATATTATATATAGTATATATAGGTATATTAGTAGTAGTTAGATAGTAGCTATATTAGTATGTATTTTAGTATTTTAATATTATATATAGTAGTATATATATTATTATAGGTATTATATGGATATATATATATTATAAGGTATATCATACATTGTTACTAGTGAGGATATATATATTAGTTATTAGTGGGGTAAATGGAGGAGGAGAGAGGAGAAGAGTAAGATAGAGAGAGAGAGAGGAGAGGGGATGAGAGAGAGGAGAGGACATAAAAAAATTCGGTAGAGGATATGAGAGAGAGAGAGAGGATGAGAGGAGAGGAGAGAGTATGTAGAGAGTGAAGAGGAGGGGAGAGAGAGAAGGAGAGAGAAAAAAGGTGTAAGAGAGAGAGAGAGAGAGAGAGAGAGAGAGAGAGAGAGAGAGAGATAGAGAGAGAGTCAATTGTTTGTGTTTACTGCGCGCACTTCTTTTCTGATGAAAATTTTTTAGGCGTATTTTTGAGATGTATCGAAATATGTTATTTTTTGGTTTTTTAAATCATTTTTAATTATTTAACGTATTGTAATTATTTTTATTTTTATTTTATTATTTACGTATTGTAATTATTTTATTTTTTATTTAATTATTTTTTTATTTATTTTTGCTATTAAGGTCTCTCGTCTTGAGAAGCGCCACGTGAATCTCGCTACAGGTTGTAATTTCGAACGCGCCACAAACAGCGTGGAGAACCGCTAATAGATGGGGAAGTAAGTAATTAATTGGTATAATAATGTGGAATCATTGATATATAATATATTATGTTTATATGAGTTATTGGTATTTATGGTATTAGGTATATTAATTAGTTAGTAGTAATTATATTATATTTAGGGTTATGGTTATAGGTGGGTTATTATTTAAAGGAGGGGGTGTGATTAGGTAGGTAGATTATGAGGTATATATTATATTATTGGATTGGTATATTTGGATTAATATTATATTAAATAATGTATTTATTTATTTTAACTTTATAGTATGAATATGGTTGATTATGTGTTTGTGATATAGTTTTGTTATAGATGGAGGGTGTTTTGGTTTTAAAGGGTTTTTATTTTGAGTGATAGTGTGTGGTGAGTAATAGGAGCCTGTTGTGATTAAATCGTGAATAGGTGTGGTTTGTTTAGGGAGGTTAGTGTGCTCTCAGTGGAAACTCACTGTGGTCAATATATGTATATTGGTTATTAGACAACGTGTTTGTCGCACGGTTGGTAATATTATATAATATTAGTGAGTGGGACGATTTTAATCACGGAAGTGCGCTATCGTGGTATAATCGGAAGAATCTTGGCTTTTATTCAGGAATTCTGAATCGGAATCGGAATGCGTGCTAGAAATTAGTATGTCTCGAATGTTCGTTTTGACTGTGATATCCTGTTGGTATAGTTTAGAGAGCAATCTGAATGATTTAGGGATTATGTTTTGATTCGATCTTTAGGTGAGTGATTGATCAAAGACAATTATTTATTCGAGGTGCTGGCCGTTTGATTTTTAATGTTCGAGTTCTTGGCCTGAATGGTTTACTATTGTAATTAAAGAAAACTGTGATTAATTATCAGAATACTGTGTTTTAAGAATTATACATGTATGGATGGGTCATTTTAGGCGAATGTTCGTTCGTTACGTCTGTATATGTAATTATGGTTTTTGATGATATAATTATATACCCGTGAACGCGTAAGTGCATGAGAGGTGAAATATTTGCCTTGTAGTCTTGTAATAATTGGAGCTATTGAATATAAATATGCTATAGGATTCGAGTTCCGCTTTTTCCACGTATCTTATCACAGCATCGTAATATAGAGTGATTGTCTTCAAAATGTTTTAATGGAGAATTCGCGAAATATTCGCTGCTAATTATTTAAATTCATGTTAAGTAGGTAAGGTATATACGCACACCTGAAGTATGGCTGCAGGAGTTATATCAAGCAAGGCGGCGATTTTTTACCAGAAATTGACCGTTGTTTTTTATGCGTGACTCTTATAGAGCAGCTAAGTTCTCATGATGCCATAATTTGAATCTAAAGAGACGTAAAGAAGTGATATGCCATGTTATTCAAACATCGTGAGCCATATTTTATAAATGCACTGTGTCGGCTTTTCACAATCTATTTCCAAGTGATGTTTAAAGTAATTATCATTAACGTAGAGTTTAATTTACCAGGCATTGCACAGATTTATTGGTCTAGGATATTCACCAGAATGCTATAGCAGTATCATTAATGCCTTTCAGAGAAATGTTGTGAAACAATAAGTATATCAGGGGCTCTCTCATTATCATATTGCGGTGGATCATTTTTCTAAAAACCTGTATGCTTAGAAACAATGGAGAAGTTTCTTAGAAAAAAGTGTGCTAAAATATTTAGCGGTTATAGATTAATGTTTTGTATATGATGTGTACAATTTTACAATTTGAGCCAGTCATAGGATCAATGGTGGCATCGACACTGAATTCTAGAAATAGGAATAATGATTTTGCACAGGTTTTTGTTTAAAAAGAGTCAGAAGAAGGGGTAAAGAAAAAAGCGACTTTTTGAAAAGGGACGTGTGGGTCTTACAGTGATGCATGCAATATTAGAAAAAGTTCAGTAAAAAAATAGATTCAGCATTTACTTTACTGAGATAAAGAATCTTTGTGCTTGTACCTATCTTGTATCCAGCGCTTTTAAAATTAGCATTCCTTGAGTGTATGATTATAACATAATATAGAAAAGTGGAAGATATTGTTAAGCAATGGATGTTGCGAAGATGGTGTGTATAAAGGAAGGAAAACAGTTTCCACTACTTTAGAGAAACCATTTTCAGATTGAAGGCCTACGAGAATCAATGGCAGATCGGCAATATAAATGGCCCAAAACATGATATATAAATGGATTGTGCATTTTTTTTGTAAAGAGTAAAAATGAAAACTATTTGAGGAACTTTGGTCTACAGTATCAGCGCGATGGTTATATTCAGTATTAAAGAATAGAGTTCGCATTTATACTTTACTGATCAATGAAAATCTTGTGCTTGCTACCGCTATTCTTGATCCACAAGGTTGGTATTGGGCTTTAAAATTACCATTCTTGAGGATGATTATTAAACAATTATAAAGGAGTGAAGATATTCTTAAGCAAATGGATTGGCGAAGATATATGTTGTATAAATGTAGATAGGAGATAGAAACAGTTTCCAACTACTTTAAACGCAATGTTACAGATTTTTCTCATTTTCAACAGAAAATGGGGTGAAAATTGATACTGAAGATAATATGTGTTTTTATAACTTAATCACTTTAATGAAGCCATTCTCCGTTTTTAATTCCTCAAAAAAGGACTTTGAGAAAACAGCTTAAGAAACGTCCATTCCCAAAGGAGAAAGACACATATATTCGAAACATTGTAAGATGTTATAGAAAGGTAGAAATCAGTACCGGAATATAAAAGCTATGAAACTTATTTAAAATATAATTCAGATAGTCCCTTAAGAATGGTGGTCATCGAATAAACGTACCTTTCAGCATTTGGGTGTCCTTGTCTAGAGTAATATTTACAAGCTTCGTTGTGTGACCGAAGATGTCGCCATTTTTACAGAGTGTGGAGGATCAATTTCTTCTCCTAAAAAAATCGGATGACAACTCGAGAAACGCGGGAGAAATGTTAATTTTTTTGCACTACATTACTCAAAGTCATGATTTAGCTACAAATAATAAATGGATAATTTGGCTTTCAATGATATTACTTTTAGATAAATTAAAGGAATTTTTTTTTATAAAACAAAAAAGAAGAAAAGCATTGTCATTTTTATTGTAAGAGTTTTTAAATATTGCTATTATTTTTCAGTGGTTAAATAAATTAAAATGTGTAAATACGAGCTAAATTTCTTTAGCAAAGATAAATATAAGAGAATTCCAGTAACATTAATTTATAAGGTTTTAAATATCTAAATTTAGTTTGTTTTAGCAAAATTAGGCATATATAGTATATAGTATTCAAAAATAATATTTAGTAGTAGTATTAGTAGTATATATATATTATAATATTATAGTAGTTTATTAATTTTAATATGATTAGTTATAGATATATATTTAGGTATTATATTATTTTAGATTAGTAATATATAAAGAATTTCGGAATCGGTTATATCGGAATCGGAATCTTAGTAAATCGAAGTGCTGAATCGGGGCACTTTTGACTGGTACTTTAGGGGAATCGGAATCGGGCACTTTTGACTGGTATCGGAATGGGCTGGAAATTTGGAATCGTAAATGTTGGAATCGTCCCATTCACTTAAATAGTAGTAGTATATTATTATTAGTAGTATTAGGGGTATGATATTTAAGGTATATAATATATAGTTTAATAGTAGGTATTTTTTAATAGTTATAGTATATTTATAAATAATATTGATAGTTATATTTATAATATATAAGTATATATATAGTATTTAATATAGGTATATATTATATAAATTTAAGTAGATATTTTATTATATATCTAGCACGTCTGATTTACTCCTTTAAAAGGTAGTTACAAAAAATGTCATAATATCGACAATCGCATAAATCTGCTTGTGCAGCCCAGCAAGTGGTCAGCGTGTTACGCTAAAACCCCAATAAAAGATCGCGAAAAGTTTCCTCACAGGAGTTGCTTTTTTTATCAAATGTTTTAATTTTTATATGTTAAAATTTTTTTTTTATAATATAGGTATTTTTTAAGGGGGGTTCGAGACAACGGAGGGACAGAGGGGGGGGGTGACGATAGTCTCCAGCCCGTGCGTCCCCGCTGAGGGCCGAGAGACCCTTGATCTCTATTCAAATCTTTGCTATTTAATCTTGGGTATTTCCTTTTTAGTAAAAAAAAATATAAATAAAAACAAAACTCATTGTGGTGCAAGACTCTGTCGCTCTTTTGCCTTGTAAAATAAATCGAAAAAAAGAAGTCTGATTACATTGTTCGTTCGATATGAGTATCGGTTAACTACCTTTATAATGGATAATAAGGTGTTCCTATATGATTATATATTTATGATAGTATGGTAGTATATATTGTTATATATGGTATAGGTAGTATTAAGGTTTTTAATATATAGGTATAGATATATAAATATTAATAGTAGATATATATATATTATAAGTAGGTTATTCCCGGCCTACACAACAGCACACACACAGGCACAGTCACACACACACACACACACACACACATCACATCCACACAGTTGGTTTGTTTTTATTGCACATGTCACACGACACTACTACACATTTGAATTAATAAATCGGATTGAGATTAAAGGAGGTAGAATAATAATAAGTTATAATTTTGGTTATATTATATATAAAATAATTTAATAATATATAGTATATATATATTATTATATTATAGTATAGTAGTGAGTGTGAGTTGAGTGTGGTGTGGTAGATATATTGTTGTATATTATATAGTGAGTTATTATTAGTTTGAGGGTATTTATTATGGGTATAGTTTTATATGTGTGTGATGAGTTGGGGTGGTGTTGTGTTAATGATGGGGTGTGGTTGGTGTAGTTATTTGTTCGTTTGTTATGGTTGTTATGTGAGTGAGTTATATTAAGATTATATTACCTTATGGGTGTGTTGTGTAGGACGTGACCGTTTATATAGGGTGAAGTGTGTTATTATAGTTGTTATAGTTTTATGATTAATGTGATGTATTATAGGGTATATAGTGGATGTTGGATGTGTATATTAAATATATATAATATATAGTATTAGGTATATAGTATAGTTGGTATTTAGTGGGGTTGAGTATTAGGGTTGTGTTTATGTTATTGAGTATATGTAGGTTGCTATATATTATATATAATTATGGATTGATAGGTAGTATAGATTTATTAAGGAGTATCGTGTGTGTGTTATCACTTATCCCTAGCACAAACACACACTCACTCACGTGCACACATTTTGGTTGTATGGGGCACACACCAGTTTTACACAGTCCCGACACATACATGCAGCACACACACACTCTACACACACACACACACAAGCACCGCACAGACTTTCGATATTTTGAATTCGTGCATGCTTTGTGAATGTCTTGGATCATATTTGAATTTGCTGTCTTCCGTTCAAGCTTTAGATGGTTCATCTTTGATGATCGATCTTTGATGCTTTTTTTCGTGAACTTTCTAGCCTTTTTCTACACCACATCTTATGAGTTATAGAGTTAATATTAAGTGTCGTTCCCTATACAATAATTATTGGAAAAAAGATGAATATTAGTAAGAACATTAATTAGTATTTTTATAAAATTAGCTAATGAGTAAATAATATATATTATAATAGCTGTATGAAAAGGCAAAATAAAAACATAATGTTAATAAATATAATAGTGGTGTGTGTGTGTTATGTTGGGAGTGTGGTGGTGGTGTGGTATGGTGTGTGTCCTGATTAAGTAATATAACCTAGGCTATGAAGTAATATACATTAAAAGTATATATAATAAGAAGATAATGAAAATAAAGAAAAATAAAGCTATTGTGTAGGTAGAAAAATCAATAATAAAATAATCATTTAAAAGATTTTATCATAATCGAAAATAAATAATTATTAAATTGATTAATAATACTATGAGTTTAAGAACAGTTAAATGGCATATGAGGTTAAAGCAGTAAATAACATATTAATGGAGTTAAAGCGTAAACACAGTACAAAAGCATACTAAGTCCCTTCTTGGTGTTTAGTTTAACAACCATCTATTGATTTGACTGGTATTTACTGCTTATGTAGAAAGGTATGTATTGTGTTTAATAATATATGTCGAGTTAAAGCAGCTATATACATATAGTTATAAGAACCAAGTAAAAATGATGCGGATAATATAATCTCCATTTGGTGGTTAGGGTAACACTCTATTGATTTACTGATTTACTGCTTTATAGGTATGTAATGTTAATAAATTAATGATATAAAGCAGTAAAACAATAATGGAGTTAGAAGCAGTATAAATCAGTAGAGAGACAAAATGCATACTAATCCTTTATGGTTGCTGAGGGTAAACTCATGAGTTTATCTGCTTTAACGTAATGGTAAATTATATATATTTTTAATAAAATGTTTAAGTATGAATTATAAAAAAATGAATGTGACTCATAGTATATTTGAATAGTTACATTGATTATCCGTACATAGGTATGATTGTTAATGTTTGTTGATGTAAGGTATAGTAGTATGAATAGAGGTGTTTGTATTGGTGTGTAATGAGTTACTCATTGTTATTAGGATTTCTTGGGAGAAATGGTTGTTTTAAAATTAAAAATGTTTAAAAGTAGTGAATTAAAAATTGTAATGCTCATAGTATAGCTATGTGGTAGTTTTTATTTTTATGAGATTATTGATTATGTATATATATAACTATAGGTTATATATATGATTATATAATATATATATAATTTATATGTTATATATATATATATATATCATGGATATATATATAATATATATATATATATATATATTTTCAGTGCACGGGAGGGAATGCGGGAAATATTGCGCTGCGGCGCACCGTAGGGCGGGTGCCGCGGAAATGATTGCGCCTGCGGGGCAACGCGGCGGGCGGGAACGCGGCGGGTCGCACTTGCTGGTGGGAGGTGCGTGGGCCCTTCACGCTGTAGGGAATCCAGATGCTGCTTGCCCGTAGGTTGTTCAGCTTCATGACCTAGGGGAAGAACATTAATATAAACTCTATTCCTATGATGTGGTGTAGTATAAAGGGGCTAGAAAAGGTTAGAAATGCATCAAAGATGAGTCATCAAAGATGAACCATCAAAGCTGAGGTATCAAAGTTGAGGCATAAAAATTGATCCATCAAAGATATATTTTGAAATAAATCATATGATCTGTGTGTGTGTGTGTGTGGTGTGTGTTGTGGTGTGTGTGTGTGTGTGTGATGTTGTGTGTGTGTGTGGTTATATATATATAGTATAATATATAATATATATAGAGTATATTATAGTATAGTATATATTATATTAGGTATATATATATATTATATATATATATATATATCTATATATTATATAGGTATATATATATATATATTAAGGTTAAGAAAATTTATTTAATTTTTTGTTACACGTCGTTACCAAATTCAAGCTCGAACTCAGGTATTAATATATAGTAAGTATATTCAAAACAAGTTTGTATCATTAAAATAGTATATTAATTATATATATAGTATAATTATATATAGTGGTGTTTTAGTATATAGTTATATTCGGTTTACGTATATATATATTATATAATATTAATATATTATATTTAATATAGTGTATATTTAAATGTATATATATTGTAAATATATTATTAATAGGTTTTAACATTAGTAGATATTTATAAATATAGTAGTTAGGTATATATATTATTTATAGTATTAGTAATATTATATATATATTATGTAGTAATTATATATAGATGTATATATATATATATATAATATATTTAATATAGTGGTGTCATAAATAGGTTTAGTATATGATTATATATATATATAATATATTAAAACATTTAAGTATCTTTTGATAATTTGTATTATTTTGCCGGTTTTGCATGAGTATAGTGAAAACGATATTAAGAATGCAACATGCAAAATAGGACTATTATTAGGAGTTTTAGTTCTGGACGGCTAAGGCAGTTCGATTTTGCCTAATTTTTGATGTTACGTTGTATGAAAAGCTGATTGAAAAGATTGTTGGTCTTCATCACAGCTTGAAAACGACTATTTTGTCAAGCCTTGTTTCTTGCCTCCAAGATTATTAGTTTGGTATAATTGCAGGAGGAATATGTCAAAGTAATTTAAATAAGGGACTATTCCTCAACTGCAACGTAAAGTAAGTTAGAATATTCACAAAGTTACGTACGAGTGAAAGTCGTTTGCACTAGTTAGAATATATAATAACGATAGGGTTAACGATTATAACCTTTTACGATATAACAATGCTTAACGACCAACACAAGACCTCCGTGAATATCTAGGACTATTTAAACTTTAATCAAGGAGTGTATTTCAACAAACCGATTTTTTAATGGTTCGCTAGTGTCATATAAATAGCGAGCAGCTCTAACAAAAAGTGGATAATGAAAATTATGGCAACCTGCCAAATCCAAGCTACCTTTAACTCACAGGAAGAAATTTACCGTCCTTGTTTTGTTGCCAGAGGATATCTAAACAACTAAAAATATTTATTATCTTCCCCGGGGGGGATGGCGTCTGGCCTCTCTAGGGCAGATACCAGCATATTTACAAATAGAAAGATTGACTATAGGTTGACTATAGATATCGATTATCTATTCAGATTCTTCGGAGGAATCATAAACAAGAAAATGTTTCCTAGCGGCTTCTGCCGCCCTCCGCACAGGTCGACTATTCACAGGTGTGGAAGGTCCAGCAGCATCTATCACAGACGAAGAAGGGGGATTAACTCCTCCAGGTCCATCGATAGATGAAGAAGGTGCTTGAAGGACTGGGGCGTCGTTCGAATTTGACGTTGATCCACTATGTGTTAAGGAGAGTTACAGAGGATATAAGCTTTTGACAGGTTGATAATTGACTCGCTCCTCCTGGAGTTCTGACATGAACAGATCTGACTTTGTTGTCATCTCCGAACATGAGATCCTCGACTATCCCCATTTGCCAGAATGGTCGCTTCTTTGACGTGGACTCTTTAATCAATTGACTAGACTACTTCATTATTTTCTGATTAAAGTTGAACTCCATTTCGTCTGATAGAGATCTCTACCTATCTCACGGAGAATTAAAATATATTCTTCATACCATATAGTTTGAAGTTCCTCAAAAGTATCAGATGAACTTTGAAGAGATTTAATATAAGCATTCCATGACGTTGTTGTTTTCGACTGTTGCTGGAAATTCTCTCATTCCATCCTCCTCGGGTAAAAACCATGGCGGTTTTTTGCTAACGGTTTTCAGGAGTTCGTTAGAGTGAGTGGCAAAATATCATTTGTCGCTATGACTTGTATAGGGTGTAAGGAGGACGCGATACTTATTGCATCAGCATATATTCAGTACAAATGTCATCAAAATCAAGAGATAATTTTTAGGAAGAACGGTCCGATTGTCTTTGAAATAGACAATCTTGTGAGCACTCTTTTATCAAGCGTTGCCCGACATGCTTCGCAGTCCACGACTTATATTAAAAGGAATAGCGTTGTGTGAACAATTTGATTTTCTCCTCAAAACTTTTACACTTGCATTTGCCGATACTTAGAAAATGTTTCTTATAAAATTATGTTAGCCTCTGACTAAAGGAACGTGAGCGTTAATCGCTAGTATAGCACAACAGGAACTCAAACGATTTACAAATCTCTGGAATGACTGTATGAAAGATTTAGATGACATATCATCAACAAGATCCAAATAAATCGCACGAATATTCAAACAAGTGTAGATTATGATAAACATTTTCTGGGCAAGACTAGAGCCCTTTACTTTTACCCACCAATGCTTTGTGTAGTCAATTCCTACGTGCTTAAAATGGTCTGAATAAATTTACTTGGGCCTTTGAAAAATTAGTGAAGCGCGGGTACTTGTATGCAAAATTATTAAACTTCTTGCAGATTATACACTCTTGCAAATCATTTTTGATGGATGTACGAGCAGATGTGATCCAGAATCCTTGTAGACGAATATTTGTAAGGGTAGCCGGATGCCCAGATATTTGCACCTTAAATTAGGATCTCTAATGATCAATTTGGTTAAATGATGGCTTTTTGAGAATAAAATAGGATTCATTACATCATATTCATAATAATTACAGCTAAAAATACTTCCCTTGCTCCTGATGAGACTATTTTTAGTAAGAACTCGAAACTTTTTAATTTCCAAAAACCCAATCGTTAGTTTCTTTGCCATTGCAAAATAATTCTTTGCATAATTATTTTCCTCACTATCTCGCTCTTTTTTAAGTCGAACATTTGAGTTAAGATTTATACTGACCTAATTCGAATAGCATAGCGACTATTCGATAAACGGTATGTAAATTAGAATATCTTGATATGTCTAGCACTGGAGGTTTTAATCACCTTGAATAATAGCCTATACGCAGGCAATGCTGTTTCTATTTCAGTTGATGGCCAATAAACTTTATTCAAAGCGAGCCATTTAGGTCCACTAATTCAAAAGGACAAGTTCTTTTGAAATTCTTTAAGAGATATTCCTCTTGTCAGAAGGTCCGCAGGATTGTCTTCAGTTCTAACGTACAGGAAGTTTGGACTCAGGGAATATTTTTCTTTAATAGGTGAACCCATCGTATGAATATCTTGTACGCGATTTTCTACGAATATTTGCTTGGTCTTCATACCTTAACTATGAATCCAATGAAAGATTATAATATGGGAATCGGAAAAAATATTCAGTTCTTTAAATTTAACCCCATATAGACTACTTAGTACTTGAGGCAGACATTTTAGTGTCAGAAATACTACTGATAAAAGTTCCAAGCAGGGAAGACTTTTCACTTTTGCTAGTGCTACTTTACCCTTTGCCCATAGAATTTTAGGACCTTCAGATTCAGATGAAACAAAACAGCAAATCCATAAAAGCTACAGAACTTGCATCACAGAATATGTTGATTAAATTGGAGTCACTAGCCTCCAATGATAATCTTAAAAGAAATCTCTTATAGAATTAAGGTCTTTACTCAGTTTCTTCAACTGATCCTTAATCTCAGGAGCGACTATGTTATCCCACCCCATCTCCACCTCCAAGGTTTTCTTCATAAGATGACGACCTTTAATGATAACAGTTATATAAAGAAAGTGGGTCAAAAATCTTGGAGATTTCCGACAGAAGCTGTCTTTTTGTAGTGACATCTCCAAAAGAAAAGTCATTTAAGCTCAGTGTCTAGATTGGTGTTGCACAGGTATCCCAACACCCTTTCATCGTCACACTGATGAGGGAAAATTTTGCCCTCCTCTTCGAATAATTTCTTGAGTTCAGGACAATTAGTGTTCCATGAACACAAGTTGAAACCTCCTTCCCTCATGCGCGAGGTGGTCTTTTGATAAATATCTTTCAGTTCCTCAACAGATGAAGAAGAATATATAAAATTGTCGACGTAAAGATTATTTTGAAGGAGAGAGGTACAGAGATTAGGTGGGTACTTCTTGGCATGATGCTGAATCACAGCTTCCAATATGTAGGGAGTGACCGCTAAGCCAAAGATTATAGTGGAGTAGCGATAAGTGATTAACTTACCATCTTCCTCTCAAAAAAAACAAAAAAAAAACAACAGATTTCGGTCCTCTTCTAGTTTTAGTTGGATTTGAAGGAAGGCCTTAGATATATCAGACAAGACAATGTACTTGTTCGTTCTGAAAGCGATTAATAATTTGAAAAGAGAAGGGATTAAGTACACACCTGGATATGAAGCATGGTTTAAAGACGGACTATCTTCTATCTTCAAACTACAGTTAAATACAGGCCTGATTTTTGTCGTGATTGGTAGAGCCTGTTTAAAAACTGGTCTGCGAAGAATCCAGATAAATTTGTGGAAATCTTTTGGCTGTACCTCCACAGATTCGATAATGCCTTCTTTTATATAATCTCTGAATATGTCCTACCTCGAACTGGCAAGGTCGCTGGTCGGCGATTGCCGAGGCCCAGTCCAAATGGGCCGGAGAGGCCCCAACAAATGGATATTACTACTTATAATTAGCTACATTCAGAAGTATTTGATTATTATATTTCCTTATAATGATTACGCGTTATACACTCCACAACCCTGGTTACCAGTTGGTTTTTTGGTTATGGGTAGTCTAACTAACTTCTTTTTCGCGACGCTCACTCGCTCATCTGCGTATTAGGTGTTGTAGATAGTGCAGTGGTAAGTTGTGTCAGACATGAAAATGTGGTGTAACCAGTGGCGCCACGAAAGAAAAGACAAGAAAAATAAACAGTAATAACAAAGAGAAAAAAAATTTCCAAACGTTCAAATACTTGGTTAACTAGTTCGCACCTTCTTAGTCGAGTCAGTCTTTGAGTTTGGGGACAAATAATGATTCATTAAATCTTAGTTTATAT
>JABUQX010035406.1:17500-36259 GCA_015478945.1 Trachelipus rathkii
ACAAAATATTAACTGCAAGTACAAGTAATAGCAAATTGAAGATAACAGTTTGAGCAGAGTAGAATTAGATTTTTTACGGAAAAAAGACTGTCAAAAGAAACCAAACTCTAAAAAATTAAAAAAGATAATGCTCCTGGAATGCTTCACAGCTCAAACTATAAATTGGTCTTTTTCAATGTTTTAAAATTGTGCCAGAACAAGTATCAAAGAAAGATTTACGGTCCTAAAAAGAAATTTTAGAAGATTGTTCCTGTTAATGAAATTGTAATGCTAATCGTAATGCTTGAAAGGTGTCCTACGGAAGTCCTTTGTGGTAATATTTCTAAACTTTGTAACAGTTGAAAGAGTCGTATTGATAGAGCTGAAACAGTTTGCAGATTAGTATGAAAGTTTCACAATGGCTGAAAAAACTTAACATAAAAGAAACAAAAACATCTAAATAGAACTGAAGAAATCTGTGAAATTTGGCGTTGTAGAATCTGAATATTTGAAGAAGACGAAATCTTTATGGTTGCTGCTCTGAAAATAAACAATGTTTTCGGTGTTTATCAATGCGCTTTTTTATTATATTTATAACACTTGTCTATAGAAAACCTTGTCAAATATATCGAGTCCAGTCGATTTTCTTAAAACTTATTGCAAATATTTGAAATGATCTGTAAAGAAAAAAAATTAAAAAAAAATTAGTGAAATAACCTTCAAAAATTTTAAAGTACAAGTGTTAAACTTGTTTTATAATTGGTAAACACATTTTCCTTATAGGCTTAAGTAGCGCACGGAACAGTGGAAGAACTGGCCAAAAGCTGTTAGGTTAGTAAAAAATCTTCTTGTTTTAAATTAATGTATGTAAACTTTTCTCTGCCACTACTCTGTACCAAGCCACTGCAAAATGTTCTCTTCTTGTTATAAATATAGTACTACAATTTCTAACTTTCACTTCTCCATCACTGCAAACATTCTATCTCTTCTTTTCAATATGCTTGGTTTTTTTTATTACCGATGTGACTTGTGTCATTTTTTATATTACTGCAGGATTACAGCTGGATCTTTAAGACTATTCATCGGGCTTAAAGTGTGATTTGTTGCGTAAAAATAAAATAGTATAGACCACTGCGTAATTGATTAGAATAATTTTGTACGGGCAGGGAATAAGTTTTAGGACGGTATTATAAAATTAATTAAATATTTATCTTTCACAATAAACTAAATCAAAAATAGCTTACTTTTTTCTCAACTATTTCCCAAGGTGACAAAATATGTAAATGTGCTTTTTAAGCATGTTGAAGAAAAATATTCAGTTTTATATGTTCATTAATCTTATCTCTCCCCGGAAAGGGGCGCCTTTTCAATCTTTAGCCGAAGGCCCCCAAAGGCCCAGTTCCGGGCCCTGCGCCCATATCTTTTCTACTATCCTCGAGTAGTGGTGTCTTCCTTTTGACTCTTTGCATTGTTCAAGAGCAATGTGGTGTTTATAGCGGGACCTGTTCCAGAATATTCTGAAACCGAAGTTCTACGTGGTATTTTCCGTAACTAAATTCAATTTCCTCATGAAATTTAAAATAAAAAGTTCATTCTATAGAACTTGTTTCGCTCTTCATTAATGCCTAGAGACTAATCTGTATAGGCTCTCCAGGCCCAAGACGTAAATCTGACTCAGTGTGAATGTGTATGAGCGAGTCAAAAGATGGAGTAGGTTCTATCACTAAGTTAATTATGTACGCAGGAGGAAAAAAGAGGTAAATGAACAGTTTGGAAGGAGGATGAATAGGAGGCAATAGGAAGCTTTTCTGGAAGGAAGACGCGAAAAGTTAAGAATGAGAATAAGGGGAATCTGCATGGAATAATGAATAGGATGGTGCTTCCGTAACTGATGAAATGGATGTGAGGGGATTGTGGAGGGAATACTTCGAAAATTTGCATAACATTGGCAGGAATGAAAAGGTGATAATGAATGTGTGTGAGTTTGATGGTGGTGCAAGATGGAATATGTATTTTGGGGATGAGGTCATTAATAAGGAGGAGGTAATGGGTAGAGTGAGAAAGTTGAAGAATGGTAAATCTGTAGGTATAGATGACAAATTACTGGTGAATGATCAAGAACGGAGGTAAGATGGTGATTGATTGGATTTGGAAGTTGTGTAATAAAGCGTTTATGGAGGGTTTAGTTCCGAGGGATTGGAGGAGAGCAGTAATAGTACCCTTATATAAGGGTAAGGGGATAAGGGGAACTGTAGGAATTATAGGGGAATTAGTTTACTGAGTATTGTAGGGAAGATATATGCTGGTATCTTAGTCGAAAGAGTGCGTCGAGTGACTGAAGGACTGATTTTTGGTTGAAGAACAAGGTGCGTTTCAGGAGTGGTAGAGGGTGTGTGGATCAAATCTGACATTGAAACAAATGAAAAATGAGGGAGAAACAGAATTAACTGTATATAGGATTTATGGATGTGCAACTTGCGTATGATAGGATTAATAGGGAGGCTCTATGGCAGGTGTTAGTGATATATGGTGTTGGTGGTAAGCTTATGGAAATGGAATCAAAAGTATAGTTATGACGATAGTGAGGCATGCGTAAAAATAAAGAGTCGAAAGTGATGTTTAATATTAATAGCGGAGTGAGGCAGGGATGTGTTATGTCTCCTTGGTATTCAATTTGTATATTGATGGGGTTATGAAAGGAATAAGAGGTGGACGTGTGAATAGGGGAATTGTGCTAAGTGATGGGAGAATGGAAGAGAAGGGAAGGTGCCCTACTATTATATGCGGATGATCTTGTTTTTTTGTGTGGTGACTGAAGAGAGTTTGAGAGGATTGGTTAGGAGAGATTTGGCAGGGTGGTGTAAAAGGGGGTTTGAAAGTAAAGGTATAAGAGTAAGTTAATGGTTGTGGGCTTGTGAAGTGAAGACAGTCCTGCGTTTGAAGATTTGTAGCTGGGTGAGCAGCTGGAAGCAACGTGTCTAAGTTTACAAATATTTAGGATATATTGAATGAATAAGGAAGCGGATGATGCAGATTGTGGTAGGAAAGTTTGTGAATGGCAGGAAGGGTGGAGGTGCAATTAATTGGTGGACGTAAAAAGACTTAAGTCTTGAGTGCGTTTCTAAGGTCTTGCATGATGCATGTTGTACCTTGAAGATAACTAAAAAGAATCGATGATTTTTTTAAAATAATTGATTTATTTTTAGAATCTGCTTAACTCAACTATAATCTTTTTGATTTATTTGTATAGGCTTTATCGGGGAGGAACAAAATATGGGTGAGAAAAAGAGAGCTTTACATCAGGTTATCGAGGGAGGGGAATAAAGTTTTCTTTCCCAGCCTTTAAAAAATTAATTTTGAAAATATCGATTATAGATATATCGATATCGCCAAAATCATCGAAATCGCGACATTTTTTTGGCTATCTCTAAAGCGTTTTTCGATTTTGGGCATTTGTGCTTACGCTCGATAAGAAATCTAAATCAGTTTTAGCACGAATTTTCGGGCATAATCGAAAATAATTTTACAAAACATTTTTATCAGCTGTTTTGATGGAGCACGTGGTTTGTTGGAATAAACAGAAATAAAAAAAAAATAGCAAATGGTTTTTATTACAAATAATTGATCAACTATTTGTGATCGGAGTTTATCGATTTGGAAGAAATTAGATTAAAGCTAATTTCATGAATCAAACATTCATACAAACCAACGCCTAAACACTCGCCGCATCTTGTTTGTTTTCATTTGCATCATTAAGCATCTTCTCCTTAAAATTCGGTAAAGCACCGGGAAAGAGAAACCTTAAACGAATTTAGAAATTCCTTAGCTTGGTGAGCATTTTCTTAAAATTTGTGCTAAATTTGACAAAATGTAACGCAACTCGAGCATTTTCTAAATTTCGTAAGCAAAAGTGTAAAAACGGCTTAATTCTTATTTCTTACACAAATGGAAAGAAGCCTAAAACCGTTTTCGTTTTGGCAAAATTCTTGCGAAAAATATGAATATTCTTGCGAAAAATAAGAACGTTCTTAAAGTTGGCGTTCGTTTTGTCAAATTTCCGAAAAATTGGTACAATAATCTCAGCCCAACTAGAATTCTGACAATTCCGTAAGATTGTAGCTGCGGTTTCCCGCAGAGCGCCGAATGCACCCGTGTGCAAAATGATGAAACGCTTCGGAATTGAAAAAAGTTACTTAACCAATCAGAGACAGGAAATTTTGAGTACCTGGAAACGGCGAGCGCGCCGTCGGATCAGCTGACAATTGTAAACATATTTTAATACTTATATGTATCTATTTTATAAAATGATGCGATATTAGTATCCTTAATATAAAGTTAACTAAAATATTAAAAACTTTGGCAAGCCATTTGGGAGTTTTGATAAAGAAATTTGTTTGTAACATAGTATCCTTCGCAGCCCGCCCGTTTATTAATTCCCGAAATCGAGAATTTAACAATGGGCACCTGACTGTGACGTTTACGTGTCGTAGAAGTGCGCAAACGGGCTCGGGAAACGATGCATATGCGCCTGTGTGCCCGCCCGGGCCTTGCAGTCGGGGCTTTCGAGAAACGCGCAGCTGCTAATTTCCCTAATCGATGAATGTAAACAAAACTGATGGCAAAAAGCAGTCATGAAAAAATTTTTTTTTCTTTATTTTTTTTTTACAATGGATCAATTTTTTTTTAATGATTTAAGAGAATGAATTGTGTCAAATATTTGTGTGGTAATACAATTTTATTCTCCTTTTAAATTTATAAAAAACAATGATAATGTTTTCACTACATGGTGGCCCGTTTGAATTTGTGACACCTGAAGATTTTTCCTTGAATGCCAATTTTTGATGAAAAGATCTGTTACAATGATGCACTTTTTTTTTTTTTTTTTGGTACATCATGGAACATTATTTTATGTTTTCAATAACAGTAATTTCAAGTTCATAATGTGAATAACAACTATAACACTAGGTTAGATAAATAACAAATCCCATATATATATATTATATATATAATTAATAGTATATATTAGGGTAATGCACCGATACCATGGTATCGGTATTGGTATCCGGTGGTTCGGTCGATTTTTGAGGTATCGGTATGGTATCAGAAATTTTGAAGAGGTAGTATCGGTATCCGGTAAAATTTTGCCGTACCCTTAAACGTTACCAACTAACTTTTGTGTCTTTAAACTTGATTTTCGATCTATATATATATATATATATTTATATTATTATATATATTATATATATATATATATTATATATAATTCAATGTACCATGTCCGCATTGCTGCAGAGTGGTTTTGGTAGTTGAAAGGTTTTGAGCTTAACACCATACGAAAAGCAAGCTTTGATAGAAGGGGGTTTTCAGCCGCTTGCTATCTGACGAAGAGAATTTCTTCAATGACTCCATGACTGAGAAACGAGCTTTAACCGTTCTAGAAATTAAAAGTTTCGAATTTCTTCTTCTTTTCTAATTTTGCTATATATTATATATATTAATATATATAATATATATATTATATATATATATTATATAATCTATATATATATATATATATATATATATATAATATATTATATATATATATATATATATATATCCGAATTTGTCTGATAATTTCCTATCTATCTGACCTGTATGTTAATATAGGCGTTTTTCGTTTTTTGCATTTGTGCTTAAGAAAAGTAAGAAATGCTCGAATTTGCGTTCGTTTCTTGTAACTTAGCGCAAATCGTAAGAAAATCGCTTAATCACACGTAAAGAACTTTCGTATTCTATAAGTTGCTAATTTCAAGTGATTGCTTGAATGTTAACCACGTTCTTTTACTAAAATGTTGCAAACAAAAAATGACGGGCGTGGTTAGGGCCTAAGCCACGCAGTCATTTTTTGAAGTGATGAATATTCATTCAATAAAATTAGCTTTAAATCCAATTTCCCAAATCGATGAACTCCTTCACAATGTTTGATCATTTTTTTGCAATATAACCATTTTTTATTTATTTCTATTCTTCCGAAATCGCCGGGCCTTCATCACAGCATCTAATTCCAATTGCTTGAAAATACAAAAGTAAACCTCATAAGAAGTCGTGTTCGTTTTTGCACGAGAATTCAGGCAATTAGTTCCGGCAATCAGGAGTGCCAAAGAAATCCTGTATGGATGTTAAAGTGTAGGTTTAAGTGTTTTCATATAAAAATATGAAAAAAAACCGATTTAAATGAGAATTTTTGAAAGAGGATCAGGGTAATTGAAGGTCCATAGTGATTCTGACATGCTAATTCTGGCTGGTTGAGAGATGGGGAAGATTAGTTCGAAAGGAATGTCGTCTGTGTTTGAAGGCTCGCATCTTAAGTTATTTCTAGTTTGACTACATAGTCGACGTACAGTCGACACATTTATTTTATGTAAAATATTGTGAATCCAAGTTCATGGAGATGCTTTATTTAATTGTAAAGAAACTGCCGATTGAGTTGTTGTTAATAAAATTAAGAAACTTGCATGGTGGAAAGTTTTTGTTTAAAATGTTTTTAATCTGAAGGAAGATCATTGGAAAGGGTCCAATGCAGGGAAGCCGAGCATAAACAGGAAGTTTAAGGAACATCATATGCTTTAGTTTTAGGGCGATAAGTGTTATCGCGAAACGAATAAACAAGTTTATCAAAAAATGTTAGAGGGATACAGGATAAAGCTAAGAAAATTTACGGAGAAAGTGATTTCTTATGGAAAAACTTCCAAATCAGAACAAATAACAAAGGCCTGTGTATGCGGACCTTAGACCAGCAATTTTATGATTAAGGAGATAGAATAAAGAAATTAGTCCAAGTAATTGTATTAGTGGGATTGCGATAAATAAATTAGAAAGCCCACAAATACTTTACTTGGGACTATTTCTTTAGTTATATCTCCTTTTATCGTAATTGTAATAATAAGAAGCGTTTACGATAGAATGTATTTTAGTATTCTTTGCTTTTAATTTAAGACAGGTTTTCGTTTTTTTGTCATTTGTGCTTACACGATAAAAAATGCTCACCCAGTTTAGCACGACATTTCCTGTTTAAACGACCGGGATTTCGTGCTAGGCTTACTTTGGTTTTTAACAATGAAATCAGCTATTGTGATGGAGTATGCTGGTTTTTGATAAGCAGAAAATAAAAAAATACAATGGTTATCATAAAAGATAATTGATCAACTATTTGTGATGGGAGTTTAATTCATTTGGGAGCAATTTAAGATTTAAAGCTGATTATATTGAATGGAAATTCATCAATTCAGACGGTGCCTACCACGCCGCCATGTTGTTTGTTTACATTTTTCGTAAGGAAAATTAAACTTTTGGTAAGATAGGGAAATAGCACCCTTAACAGGAATTGAGGAACTTCCTTTACGTCTGGAAGGTATTTCTTACATTCGGTAAGTTTTGACAAAAACGAACGGAAACTCGAGATGTTCTTACGTTTCGTAAGCCAGATATTAAAACGAAAAAAACGGCTTTTATATATAATATATTATATATATATATATATATATATATATTATTATATATATAAATATATATATATTTAATATATATAATTAGTGATGCATCAAATGTTCATTTTTGCATCCGCGGATGCGAATGTCTGATTTTAATCCGCGGATGCGGATATTATATTATATATATATATATATATATATATATATTATATATATATATATATATATATAATATATATATAATATATCATATATATATATATATATAGTATATATGCTAATATCTTTGAGTTTAGCCATCAATCTATTAATACTATTGTTACCAGGGTGGCGAGAACGGGGACCAACTCAAATGCACCCACCAGCCTCTTTCCCTCCTTACTTAATGAAAGAGATTTTACAAGGATTATATACTTTTTGCAATAGTTTTGAAATGAAATATAGGAAGGTTTGCTTGAGAAACTTCAATTTTACGCCTTTTCGTGCTGAGAAGTCTGTTTTCTCGTTCATCATATATTAGCCAGCCCAGCATTATTACCATTGGAACAATAGTTGGAGACAGGCCAAGTATTTCCTTGCAAGTTTGGTCAAGCGCGGACTACGCTTTAATTTTCCACCCAACTCATCCCGATCTAATCGTTTTCTTGTGATAGTTTTCAATCATTTGCACTACATTTTTGGTAATGCGTTGTTTCTTCTTCATTACTACTGAACTGTAGAAATTCTTCGCAATATCTGTTATTGATTTAATGTTAGATGTTGGTTCGTAAGATCGTTTATTTCCTTTTAATGGTGGCGATTAATACAATTCGGATTGAACGTTTTTTCACTGCAACACAAGGTGGACGTTTAATTGTTCTAATATTGTGTACAAAAAAAAAACTTCCTTTATAAAACAGGGATCTAAGTAAGTTGCAATAGTATGCACCGGCCTATTTCCACAGAATTAAAGGTATTTTTTAGCTCTGTTTTATGACCTATTTCATTCTTTTTAAACCGTCATCATCTTCATTTAAAGATGGTTCAAAATTCTTCTTAGGGTTGAGATTAATGGTATTCCATGGAGACAGAAGCTGTAGAATGGCTGATTTTTGGCATCAATCAATAATCTCATGTGACTCTGTTGAATCAAATTATTATTAACTTCATGATGTGAGATCATGAGACATCATTACACAGTCGAATCGAGTCCCATGTCTCTCATTTAAAATTGCGTAAGATTCTCTTTAAATATTTTATTATAAAATTCTTTATCAAAATCTCGACAATAAATATTTCCGCGCAACATCCGAAGGGAAAAGCGCGGATGCGGCGGCGGATCTTTAATAATGTGGATCTTTTATAATGCGCGGATGCGGATGTGGATTTTTACTTTATTCATTTATTTTATATAATATATATATATATATATATATATATATAATATTATATATATATATTATATATATATATATATTATAGTATATATATATTAAGGCCTATATAAGGGATGAAAAGTATCGGTATCGGTATCAGGTATCGGTCAAAATTTTGGTAAATCGTATCGGTTCGGCAATGAAAAAATTGCACGTAATTGTATCGGTATCTGTAATCAGGCCTCCAAATTTCTGGTAACTCGGTGCAAACTAATATATATATTTATATATATATAATATATATATAATTATATTATATATATATTATATATATACTATATGGTTTTGGGGTGGACAGCGACCCACACATTTTGACACCGAAATTTCTAATTAAAAAATTTAGTTCAGAAAAGTTAGGTTAAGTTAGGTTTTTTAAGAAAATTTGTCTTTACTACAGACTTTCTGGCATAATTCCAGAAGCTTGCTACTAAAGAATTTTTCTTAAAAATTAACTTAACTTTTCTGAACTTAGAAATTATTTTTTAACACTTAGAAATTTTTTGGTCTCAACATGTGTGGGTCGCTGTCTACAGTATTACCTAATAAATAATTATTAATATATAATATATATATATATATATATATATATATTATATATATATATATACTATATATATATATATATATATATATATTAATATTAATATATATATATTATATACTAATATATATTATATATATATTTTATATATAGGTCGGGCGGGGTGACAAGGCCCGCCTCTTTAGGAGGGTGATTCGGTCCACTCTAAATAAAAAAAAAAATAAAAATAAAAAAAAAAGAAATTTTCGTCATTTTATAGCCACGATCCGGTAGTTACTACAAGTTTTATTTAGGTCATCTCTAATTGTAGAAGTTTTTATATTTTTTAAAAATGTTAAAATTATTATCAAAATTCTCCTTCAATAGAATTCACTTTTGAAAAATGTGGAATTTTTTTTAACTTTCGATTATAAAATGAAAATTGTGGATCGATTTTAATTATTTTTTCAGTGAATAAACTCGAGTATGTTAGCTTTAAACTGGAAAGTAAATTTATTGATCCAAGCAGTTAGTGTGGCAAAAAAACGGGGCCTAATTTGGTCCGATTCACCCCGCCGCAAAAATTGAACTCGGACGGTCGGACCACCATTGTTTTTTTCGTATTTTCATATTTTGACGTTTTAATTAAAGTTAATTAAATTAAATTGTAATAAAAAGTTTACTTATATTAAAAAGTGAAATTTTTTAAAAATGAAATTTTATAAAAAACGAGTCAAAAAAGTGTCAAAATTTTTTACAGAGAGGGGTGAATCGGACACCACCTTAAGTTTATATTTCGTATTTTATTTATTCATTATTGAATTTTTATTACTTATTACGAATTTAATATGATAAATAATTATATACTTAATAAAAATTAAAAATATAAAATTGAAATTATATCGTAATAAGACGAATTTAAACAGATGGTCCCGAGTCAGCCCTCAATGGTGTCGCTTCACCCTCCACTGGTCGCGGCTTGACTCGGCGTTATTCAACTTTTATAAAACTTTTATTATTAGAATTACATTATTATTTTTTTTATGTGCTTATGACCGAACTATAGGGCGTGATTTACAAAAAAAATTTTTTTCCAAGAACGTGAATTAGGGGAGAGTCGGGAGACAAGTTATGCCTAAGGTGGTCCACGCACCGCCGACGCAAATAATAAATACCTATATATATATATGTAATATATATTAATATAATATTATTATATATATATATTATATATATATATATATAATAATATATTATATATATATCTATAATATATATTTATATGATATTATTCAGTGGGTTAAGGGGAGCTTTTTGGCTCACTAAGAACAGGATTCCTCTCAGTATGGGTTCGAGTTCTAGTTCGGCCACGTGAAAGGACACAAAAAAATTGCCGTCATTTAGTAGATTTTTCTGCATATTTACGTATTTGCAGTTTACAGGCATAGTGTACTTTTAAATACTAATCTCAAATACACAACTTTATACCATAACCAATAGCCAACACATACAACAGAAAAATCTATTCACATACAAATCACTCTTCTCATGCTTCTTGCTTCAGAAATGTTGCTTTTAGGTTGCAATCCACTCCTTACGGTGGTAAGCATTCCGACTACGTCGCGCTGAAGCAGTGCTTGCTATCCGGGCCTAATTATTCCTGCACCTTCCCACTTGGTAGAAACTATAAAAATACATTCCTACCAATTAACCTCAGGATTAGAAGGCTATGTGGTTAGATAATACAATAATATATATATTATTATATATATATATATATATTATTAGTATAGTATTATATATATATATATTATATAATATATTATAATATTAGATACACATATATGGTATATATTATCTGACTAATAACAATAGTAACGAACGCACACAAGTTTCTTAATAATTTATCACGGACTGTCTTCAAAAATTAAAATATTCTGAAAAGAATTCTTTTTTTCCTTTTTATAATATTCTCCAAATCCTTGAAGTTCATTATAAGTATATTCTACTTCTGCACAACACTTGAATTACAAATATTTGTTAAACATTTTAAAAATAAGAATTCACAGTGGATTTATCATGAAACCGTTCTTAAAATGCGGTAAGATTTTATTCTATCTAGTAGAAACAAAATAACCGTGGGAGTTGCTTTTGGAAAAAACTTTTTAAACCCGTGTTAATGTTTTATTTTTTTATTGAAAAATATAAACTTAATGTTATTTGTTTCTTTTTTAAAATGTCTATAATTTATTATACAATTTATATAGATTTAATTATTTATAGTTTTAAGAACTATTTACGTGATTCTTTACTGGAGAAGAACTCTACCAATTTTTTTAATTTTTTTGCAAGGAATTTTCGCTGATTCTGCGCTATACTTAGAGCCAGCTCTAATCCTTTTGGATAGGCCCTATTTTGTGCTCCTAATCTATAACATAAGAAATGTCAGTGATGTCGGTGAAGAGTATCTTTAATCCCTTCTCTGATGATTGTCAACCCCATTGATAGAGGTTCTCTTCATCAAAAGGAAGAAGTCGGAAAAGGAAAATTTGTCCTCTTCCTATTATTGACTCCTCAGATGGTGAACATATTGACTCTTTGGGTTATAGTTGAGTTCAAGAGATTCTAAAAAAATCTTTTTTTTTTTTAAAAAATCAATTAATGTTTTGATATTCCTAGAAGCAACTCTGCCAAATCTTTTTCATAAAAAATTGCCAAATATACAATATTTTAATAATCAACATTATTTGTGGTTTTGATATATCATTTCTTGGTATTATAGCAGTTTCAAATCACCTTTCAAATCACCGAAAATTTTCTAAGTTCAGAAAAGTTAAGTTAAGTTAAGTTTTTTAAGAAAATTGTTTAGTGGTAAGCTTCTGGCATAATTCCAGAAGCTTGTTTCTAAAGAATTTTCCTAAAAAACTTATCTTAAACTTAACTTTCTGAACTTAGAAATTTTTTTGAACTTTAGAAAATCTTCTGTGATTCGAAAGGTGATTTAAAAGTGCAATTATTTCCCCATTTCTTTTTTACATTCCAAGAAAATAAGTAAGGTTAATGAAAGTTTGGGTTAAGTAGACCAGATTTTAACTATGTATATGGCCTAAATAACAAAAACTTATAAACTAAACTTAATTTCTCAACATCAAAAAAAAAAAAAATTGGGGTAGGTTGATTAAAGTTATATATGAGAGAGGTTTGGCACCACTGTTTTAGTACTTTTACATAGGGACGAAAGATATATAAAAAAAATGATTATTGGAAATAAAAATTGATATTTAGTCAGAATTACCCATATTGGATTTTTGACCCTCTTATTACGTAAATCTGCTTGTATGATTTCCAAATTTTTCAGTACATACAATATCACACATTCTATAGGCAAGGCACTAATTGTAATTAGTTCAGGCATATTTAAAATCATCTCCATCATTTCTTCTCATTATGGCCAATAGTAATTTTGATAATTGTGGAATTCCATCGAGTCCAATTAATATAAATAGCTACTGTATTGAAACTATAAAAATTTAATCTACAAAAATGGTATCAACAGATTATTTGAAGTTTTTTTTTTTATTGATTTCTGTACATTACATGGTCATAGTTTCAATAAAAATATTAAAAAAATGCAATAAAATTATTACGGACTTATAAAGTTAGGCTTCACTTTGATCATGTAGGAATTAAGAAATGTTTCCAATATTTTTTCTTATTATCAAAACATTGTTAACAATTTTTTTGATAATCAATAATTTTTTTTATACAATAAATTTAAAGAATTATAATAATGCATGATATATTTACCACTATATAAATATATATAGTTAGTTATTTTACCACGACAATCGGGGGAAAGGTTACTATTTTTATGTTTTACCCGACCAGTGGGCCCATACAAAGTGGAAAGGTGCACAGTTATCAGGGTGATAGTAACCCCAGCCTCAGTCTGGACCAAGTCAAGATATTCCAGCCATCAGTGGGCATGGCTAGGCTCAGGACTCACAAACCTACTGTGCGTGTTGCGAATAGGAATGTAGGTGTCTGTATGTGTATTAAAGGTTGTACCGTTGTATGTGTTGGCTATGGATGAGTGAGGTGAGGGTATTAGGAGATAGTTATTACATACACTATGCATAACTGTAATAATTACAGAAATCTCTAACAAACAGCAAATTTTTCGTGTCCGTCCTGGTGACTAGTGAGCTACAAATCCGTTTGACGAGGACTCGAACTCAAACGACCCAAAGCGTGCAAACGCACCACTCAACACACTGCGCCAAAGGCATTATAATATAGTTTATATATATATATAATATATTATATATATTTAGCTTAATCTATATATATATATTATATAATATATAAATAATATATATAAACATAAATGGGGAAAACGGTCAGAAAACAACGGCGTTTTTTTTTTTTTTTAATGAATCATAATAAAACAAAATTTTAAATTACATTTATAAGGAATGTTTTATCTCAAGTAGGATGTTCTTAATAAAACGAAATAAAACGAAGCGTCTGTTCCATTATGAAAATTAGAAATAAATTTGTTTAAAATTTTTTTTGGAAAAATTGCATTTTCAAAAATTGAATTCAGGCAAACCTAGCCGTGGCATAAGGGAGAAACGGTCATATAAATATTATTCTGGTATAATGGGCAATTCGGTCATGTAGGGCAATTCGGCTCCATGTGGCTCAAATTAGCCTATATGGCGTAAATATATCTTAAAAGAATGTAAAAATAATGTATTTGATGTCGTCAGATCTAAATTTCCTATGAAACTTATCAGTTAAGTGCATTGCTTTCTTGTTTGTTTTCTTTTTTTTTAGCTATATAAATCGTGTAAATTTTAGGTTATTGCTAAGAATATACAGGTCAAAATAATGATACTACATTATTGGTACCAAGATATAGTACTTAAAAATAGTTCATAACCTTAATGCTATCGTTGGAGTCATTCAGGCAAGAGATAAATATGTTTTATTATAAAAATTGTAACATGGGGCAATTCGGTCCAGGTTTAAAATTTTGCGTGGGGCAATTCGTCCACAATGAAATCTTCATTAAATTATTTTTAATATCTTCTTTAACAAAAAGATGTCCGAATAATAATGTTTAAAATAATTGTTAAATTTTACAGCAAGATAGGTAGTTAAAGTTTTTCAACTTAGGCCTAATTAACCTATAAAAAATTTTTCAGCAAGATGGTTCACACTTACTCCAAAAGTAACAAGGCAGGAATACAATAGAGATACTCTGATGAATGATGGTTGCCAGACCGCTTAAGCAGTGTTCATTCTTGGCATTGGTTTACGAAACGTTAATATGCCTAAAACGCTCGAGTTTGCATTCCTGTTTTTGTCAAGCGGTTGCATATCGTTTTTTACAACAGCACAAATGTAAAAGGAACGCCTCACCAAACGTAAAGAATTTCCTAAATTCTGTGTAATTAATAAATAAAAAGAAATTGCAACAAATAAGACAAAAATAAATTAACAGTCGTTTTTGTCAAAGCGGCAAAATCGTTAAAAAAACGCTCACAAACGTAAGGATTTCCTTAATTCTGTGTAATATAGAATACAAGAATTTAAGGGAAATTCCTTACGTTTGGTGAGCATATTTTTTACGATTTTGGTTCTTTATTAAAACGAAGGCAAACTCGAACATTTTATTAGTTTTTCAAACCCAATTTCTTAAATAATATTGTAATACCATTATTTTTAAAAAGAGACCTAAAAAGCTTGAGCTTTGCGTTCATTTTGTCAAACAGCGTTTGCGTTCATTTTTGTCAGACAAAAAAAAATCGAAAAAAAACGCTCACAAACGTAAAGAATTTCTTAATTCTGTATAGATACAGAATAAAAAAGCAACCTTACAGAATTAAGGAAATTCCTTACGTTAGGCGAGCCTTTTTTTTTTTTACCATTTTGCGGTTTGACAAAAACGAAACGCAAACTCGAACATTTTATTCATTTTCAAACCCAATTTCTTAAAATAAATATTGTAGATACATTTATAATAAAAATGAAAAATGACTTATCATAATTTATTAATTAAAACACTTTTAATTGAAGGATTCTAGGGAGTGAAAATGAATGGACCGGGTTTTGCTCGCCCCCAAATCGTGGGAATTCGTCCATGTTCATTTATCGGCTTCTAACATTAATCCTATTTATAATATCAAATACAATTATACTAATTTTAATCCTAAAGGATAACTTACATATAAAAAAAAAATTTTCGAAAAAAAAAAAATAATAGTCTCCATAAACCTTAGCATTTTGAGTACCCCTGATTTTGGACCGAATTGCCCTGTCTTACGGTATGTCTGTGCTTGTGCAAACTAATTTTTATTATAATTTAAATGTTAAGTAGATTTTATATATGTTATAGTATGAATTTCGATAGAAAAACACAACTCCTAAACAAATTATTTGACATTTTCCAATGTGAATTTTTTCCAAAATTATGATTTTATTTCATTGTTTTATGCTAAATAAATATGGAAAAAAAAAGAATTATGACAATAAACTTTAATAATTTCTAATAATAATAATAATATTTACACTTTTTAACAAAATAGGCACTTTATATTATGAGTAGGCCTATGTATTCACATTTCACGTAAACTTGTTGACAAAAAAAATTTACATTATTATAATTTAAATTATGACAATCAATAATAATAATAATAATAATGATAATAATAATAATAATATTTACACTTATTAACAAAAAAAGCACTTTATATCAGGGCTGCGGAGCCTCGTAAAAATAAATTTTTTGGCTCAGACTCCTTAAATTAAAATTTGGCTATTCGACTCTGACTCCACTTAAACAAAAATTTTTGACTCTGGCTCCACTTACACAGGAATTTTCGACTCCAACTCCGACTCCATTTGCACAGAATTTTTGACTCCAACTCCGGCTCCGACTCAGACTCCACTTGCACAGAATTTTCAACTCCGACTCCTGGAAAATTGCATAACTCAACGACTCCGAACCCCCTGCTTTATATTACCAGTATATGTAAGCACATTACGTAAAAAAATGATACAGTATTAATTGTGACCTTTTTTATTATCCTTACACTAGATAGAAAGAAAGATAGGTATAGAAAACATTAAACAAATGTTATAGTCTACCATACATAAAAATTAGAGTAAAATATTATTGAAAACTAAAAAAAAATGGACATTTTTATACAAGGTTTTAATACTGACCGGCTTTTCCCAGACTCCGACGGTTTTCCCTGAAAATTGGAAAAAAACTTAATACTTTTAAAAATAATGCTTAATAATTTAAATTTTTTACATGGAAAAATGTTAAAAATAGACTGTTCCCAATATGGGGTATTGTACGGTGCGGGACCATATACGTTTATAATATATATATATATATATATATATAATAATCTATATATATATATATATAATATATATAAAATATTAATTATATATAATAATAATATAAATATAATCAGGGTTTTGCATTGGGCAACTGCCGGTAAGCTGCCACCTGACCCACCCGGGCTTGGCTTTTTATACAAAAAACCTGGGCAACATTACAACGCATATGCGTTTTACATAAAAAATTATAATGTAGCTTGATAATACATTATTAAAGAATGGAGATAAAAAGAATCAGATATTACATTATAATTTCACAGTAATATACGAGTATTATGAAAAGAAATGTTGGGTGTTTTTAAAAATTATATTTAACTAGCGTCGGGCGGTGCGTGACTCGGACCACCTTAGGCATAACTTGTCTCCCGACTCTCCCTAATGCACTTTTTTGGAATTTTTTTTTTTTGTAAATCACGGCCTTATATTGTCGGTCATAAGCACACAAAAAATAATAATGTAATTCTAATAATAAAGTTTTATTAAAGTTTGAATAACACTGAGTCAGCCCCGGACCGTGGAGGGGTGAAGCGGACCACATTGGAGCGGGTGAAATCGGACCATTGGTTTAAATTCGTCTTTTACGTATCAATTCAATTTTAATTTTTAATTTTTTAAATTAATATTAATTTTATTTATCATATTAAAATTCGTAATAAGTAATAAAAATGTCAATAATGATTAAATAAAATACGAATAAAAATAAGGTGGTCCGATTCACCCCTCTCCGCCCAAACATTTTGACACTTTTTTGATTTTTTTTTTTTATTCAAAACTTTACTTTTTTAACAAAAATTTAAAATTAAATATAAGATACCTTTTTATTTATTACTAATTAAATTATACGTAACGGAACCTAAATAACTAAATAACGTTAAAATACGAAAAACATGGTGGTCCGAGTCACCCTTCTTCAATTTTTACGGTGGGGTGAAACGGACCAAGTTAGGCCCCGTAATTTTGCAACTAATAACTGTTTGGATAAAATTTACTTTGGCAGTTTTAAGTAACATACTCGGAGTGTAATCCATGAAAAATTAATTAAGATGATCCACAAATTTTGCTTTACATAACGATAGTTAGGCCCACCTCATGAAAAAAAAGTTAATTCCATTGAAAGAAAAAGCTATTTCGATTAAATTTAATTTTTTTAAAATATAAAAATTTGTAGCCCTTGTAGCACCAAATTTGGAGGCTTCCCCATGGTTAATTAATGAACGACCCTTTTTTTTTATTTATTATTTTTTATTTTATTTTAGAGTGGACAATCACCCTCTCTAAACGACGGGCCGGTCCCCCCGCGACGCTAATAATCAATTTTATTAATAGTCATTTGAAGTCTTGAACACAAAAGAAAATATTTAGGTACATAATTATTCCTTTGAAAGAAACTTAATGTTTTGTAAATAAATATGTAAATTGGAGACCTGAGGTTTTGGAATCCTAGATAAACCCGCCATTGATTAAATGGAAAGATTAAAAAAAAAAATGAAACAACTTTTAATCCTGATACTTATTCAAGTTAAAACTTAAATTTAATCCCCTTCCCTATACATTATCCGTTACAGAATCAAACTATATTTGGATTGTTAAATAAAAATCTTCTGATGGAACTACTTAAAGGAGTTATTTATGTTTGAATGAAACCAAATAAAAAACACATTGAAAAACAATTCGCACATTAGGCCTATATATACGTGGCTAAATAGCTTATAACTATATAGAAATATATTCATTAAGTAAATGTTAAAATTTCTTGAATCTACCATTTGATACCAATCATTACTTTTAGTATCTTTTAGCAATCTTTTGGCACATTACAAGTTTTTCTGCGTTCATTCCTAACCTATTTTAAAGCTTCGTCATTGGGATCATCCCAACATTTTGAAAATATTCGTTTCAACTTCGAAGCTGAGCTTGCTGAAATTATACATTATCATTGATTGCAAAATTCGTA
>JABUQX010035407.1:2500-5000 GCA_015478945.1 Trachelipus rathkii
TATATATATATATATATATATATATATATATATATATATATATATTATATATATATATATATTATATATATATATATAGTGTGGTGTGTGTTGTGTGTGTGTGTGTGTGTGTGTGTGTGTGTGTGTGTGTGTGAGTTTTTTTTCCCCGAGTTTTATAATTATTGTATCAAATTTAAAAATTATTTTTGAATTATTTTTTTAATTAAAAATTTTGTCTGTTCAATGTATGAATTTCGGGTAAAGAACCCCAAAAGCAACATTTAGAAACGAGAAACAGATAGAAGATGCCAAGAGACAACATCTACAATATGTATTGGGCAGTGTTTTGTTTTTGAATTATTATTGTGCAGACAATGCAGCACTCTCTCTTCTAAATGTTATAATACTGTTCCTAATCCTACATGTACAATGGATAAAAGACAGCTACTTAGTATAGCTCAATATAGAGCTTTGACAAAATAAAAAAGAAAGAAGCAAGTAAAGCTGTTTAGAAAAGCTCCACGTTTAGATATATTTTTAAGATAGTCTGAAAAATCATGTAGACATGAAATTGCGGTAGAGTTAAACCTTTTCAAGTAATAGCTTCCAGAGTCCAGACGATCTATCAACTTCCTTTAGTCAACCTTCTGACACTTTGGAATGCTCTGATTCTGATATAGAATCATCAGTGACAGACTAACAGTTGATGATCAAACTGAGAGAAAAGTAAGTCTTTTATGGCCCTATTGACAATGATTTACAGGGGTGGCAAATGATATATCCCAAGTGGAACAGTTTTCATTGTGCCTCAGAGACCTTCTTTCAACATATAATGTTAACTAAATAAAGAACACAGAAAATAAAATTCTATCAAGTTGACATAAAATTTTCCATCAACCCCGGTTCCTCTCATGAGTGAAAATTTTACGTCATTGTGATTGAAACATCAATGATATAATTTTTTGTACCATCAATATATAATATTTTATTTCTTGCCAACATACTGTATAACGCCAAAATAAAACCCATTACATGTTATATTTAAGAATAATGTAAAATTCTTATATACTATACATATAGAACTTTCTTTTTTTATATATATATATATAATACTATATATTTATATAATAATATATATATTATATATAAATATATGATATAATATATATATATATATATATAAATATATATATATATATATATATATATATATATATATATATATATATATATATATATATATATATATATATATATATATATATATATTTATTATATAATATATAAATAACATATTTTTTTTTTTTTTCTTTTTTTAAATATATATATATTTACTTATATATATATATATATATATATATATATATCTATATATAATATTAATATATATATATATATTATATATATATATAAGAAATTTTACTATACAAACCAAATTGCCAGTTTTGTTAGTTTAATTTTCGTAATCAATAAAATTAACTTTTATATAAAGCGAAGTTGAAAAAAAAATATTAATATAATATAATATAATTTTTTTACTTATTATTAATTAATTTTTTTTTTGTAAAATATTAAAAAGGAAGAGAAAATAAAATGTGGTATGGGTAACTATTTTAAATGTATTAATTTGAAATTTTATCTCTAAAACTTTGACATAAACAAATTCATAGCATTGCGTTTCGATGTAAAGTATATCATATGCGCTGTAAAGTATATTATATGAAGTAGTTTGATGAAAATTAAATCATTCGACCGCATATCAATATTTTCTACGCGATATGAAGTAGTTTCTTCCTATTTCAGTTATTTTTTAATATTAAATCCAGAAGTTCCGTTAAAGATTAAAATCTAATTTAAAAATTATCATTAGCAATTTATATAAGATTTTTAAGGAATAATATCAAGTCAATGTTATTAATTTGCGAAATGACAGTTCATGATTGGGACATTGATTGATAGAATTGCGGTTTTTGATATAAAAAAATTTCTGTGTAGCAAGAGTACTACAGGAAAAATTCATGGAGCTCGGGCGCGATTTAGCCAATCTGAGAGGCCAGGGCTATGATGGAGCCTCGTCCATGAGAGGTGAATTCAGGGGTGTCCCAAGCAATTTTAAAGAAATCCTTTCCCAAAACAATGCACACTCACTGTGTAAGCCATTGCTTAAATTTGTTCATCTCTGATCCATTTAAAGTTCAGGCTGTAAGAAATGCGATAGGTGTAATATAAGAGACATGCACATTTAGAGCAAAATATTTAATGAATTGAACCAAGATTGTGAGAATACGAGAATGAAAATGCTCTGTGAAACAAGATGGTGCGATAGTGCTGCTTTATAAATAAATTCTTATACCAATAGTAGTGGCTCTGTTACATATCAGTCAATTGCCAGATGAACATTAGTATAATAACGCCATCATTCATTCCAGCTCTGGTTGTAACTTCAAAATTGCTGGAATTGACCTACAATCTTTCAAAATACCTTCAAACTAAAAGCATCGATCTATGTTTTGCAATTGAA
>JABUQX010035407.1:17500-21465 GCA_015478945.1 Trachelipus rathkii
TTGGACTTGCCCTCCTCTACATATATCAATATTGAAATAAAAAATTGAAGATGTTATCTCGGACTTCGCTCACTCTCATATCAGGCGATTAAATTTAACAATTTTGGTAAGATGATTTCAGTAATTCATATAAATTCTACCTATTTTTTCTTAGGATTTAAATATTTTTGTCCTTCCACTTTACATATATATATATATATATATATATTATATATATATAATATATATATATAATATATAATATATATATAATAATATATATTATATATATAATAATATATATATATAACTCTTCTTCTTCTTATATACTATATAATATATGTATATATCTATATATATATAATAATAATATATATATATAACATATATATAATATATATAATATATATTATATATAATATATATATATTATATATAATATACTATATATATATATATATTTCATCTTATAAGAATTTTGGAAAGATATATGATTATACTATTATAATAATAATAATAATATAATAATAACTAAATATAAATATACAAACATGTATATATATATATATATATATAATATAATATATATATAACAAAGAGAGAGAGAGAGAGAGTGAGAGAGAGTAAATATTAGTTATTAGGGAAAAGTATCATCTATAAGACTTCCCTTGATTTGGTAAGGTAATCCATTACTTCCTACACCGATTGCTATTCCCTTCAGCCAGCATGTTATATCAGATGATTACTTACAACTGAACCTACTTTTACTACACTGATACCTCTTCAGCTGATAGTACAATTCCTTAAACAAGAATTGAAAAATAAGTCTAAAGCTTATCTAGCCTGAGAATATTTCAATTTCTTTTCTTGATTCCGAATACCCGTGAGATTCCGCGCGTTAGCAATTAACTAAGATATTTTTTACAAAAGTTATAATTATGCTATGCTTATGCAAAACTGAAGGCTCAAATATGACTTAAATTAATAGACCACTTGATCAGAGGTGGGTGAGAGGGGTGGGGTGGGGTATTTGTTTTACTGTTTTACAGCTTTGGGGTCAATAAAACACAAACTATTGATAAAAGTTTAAAATATTATAAAAGAAAGTTTCTTAAAAATTAAAAATTTTTAATAATGAAAATTATTTTATTTCTAAAAAATTTTAAGAAAATTTTAAATAGAAAAACTGAATGCAAAACGAAATTTAATAAAATAGTATATGTTAGAGTTTATAAGAAAATATAATTAAATATGAAATTATTACCTACAAAATGTGAAAATTTTTCAAAATAAAAATGTTATTCTTTTAAAAAAAATATATTTATTTATTAAAGTTCACGGTAGCGTAAAGAAAACGAGATTTAATAAAAATATATGAAAAAAATTTTAAAATATAACTGGAGCTAATTTCAATGAGAAGTCCTGATTTTCAATGTATGTGAACGTATTTTTCAAGTATTAAATCCAAAGCAGCTTTGTATTGCTCATATGATTCATATGAATCCTTTTCATTAATAACCCTTGATAGCTTTGGAAAATATTTAATAGAAACTCCATTTTTGCAAGAAGTGTTTTGAAAAAGAGATTATTTATTTTACATGCTTTCCTTTTGGATTATCATTTGACTGTACTGTTAAGTTGATGCTAATTCATGCTGTTAATGAGTTATGGTTCTTATTGAAAGAGGAAGTGGTTTGTGCTTTGAAATCTTATCAGAATCTAATCATCCTGAAACTTCAACAAACACTCCTTTATTATTTCCATATCACTAAATGATTTGCCTTTTGCCTTTTTGACAAGTATATACGGTAAGTTATAAGCTACTTTATAGATTGCTACGGCAGTATTATTTCCCTGTCTTACCATTGTTGTAATTGTTTGCAATTGCAATATGCAATTGTTTTTCACTTTTAAATTTCTGCAATGCAATTTTTCGCAACTATCTATCTAATTTGATATCGTTTTGATCCTTGTGAGTGGCATATTGTTGATGAGCATTGAATTTATTTAATTTTGATATTATAGTATCACAAAACATATATATTAATAATAATAATATATAATATGTAATAATAATATGTATAACCAATAATAATATATAATATATATAATATAATAATAATATATATAATATATATATAATAATAATAATATATGTATATGTATAATATACTATAACTAATAACAACAATATATATATGTTACATATTATTATAATAATAATAATATATGTAATAATATATATAATAATAATAATAATAATAATAATAATAATATATATATATATATATAATAATATATATATAATATATACATACAGTAACAATAATAATAATAATATAGCAATAATAATAATAATAATATAATAATATATAATAATAATAATAATAATATATAATAATAATAATAATATATATATGAAATCTATATATCTGCCATAATAATAATATATATATATAATATATATATATATATATATATATATATATATATATATATATTACTCATATATATATAATATATATAGCATAAATATATATATATAATATATATACATAACTAATAATAATATATATGTAATATAATAATAACAATAATATATATATATATATATATATATATATATATATATAATAATAAATATATATATATATATATATCATTTTAACTTTAGCAGCAGCAAATAATAATTGCATTTCTCGTTCATCACTGAACCTGCTGTGTACTTTTGGAAGCTTTGTGGGACATGATAAGGTAAGTCAAAATAATTCTGATATTTTTGAAATGTTTACTCTAAGGTGAGAATGAAAATAACATTGGATTTTTTTAACGCATATTAAAAAGAAATTAAAATATTTTTTGGCAAGTTTAGAATTCATTCAGAAAGCGCATTTAATGTTGCAGAACACCACATGCGGTCTTAAGGGCGGAGGTCACCCCCTCTGTCCTAGCCTATATCCCATCAGTGTTAACCTAACCAATACCTTACCTAACATAAGCTGCTCTAACCTAACTTGTATTAGCCTAACCACCACTCCTAAAGTATGAATACCTGAAAGCATAAATAAAGTTCCTAAATTATCCCATCACTCATAACTTAACCTGACCCATACCTAACCAAACAATTTAAACTAATCTAACATGCCTAACCTTTGAATAGCTGTTAACTTACTAATACATAGCTAACTTAACCAAACCCATACCTAACAACCCAAATCTAACCTAACCTACCAATAGTTATTAACATTGCATCACCTATTCTAATTTATACTATACTGTGTTAACCTATCAATAATCGTTAATCCAGCACCATTCTCAATATTTATATCACATCGGAGCTAACATCATTTGGTTAACTTTCTGTATACCCTTTTGAATACCCTAATAGTTTCAATGGATCCATCAATCTTCTTACGATTTTTATTGCTAACCCAACAAAAGGTAATCTAACTCAATAGTTCTAAATTAACCAAAACTGCACTAACAAGGATGAATATTCTGCAAACCTTGATGGATCAAGGCTAATTAGAGCAGCTAATATTTACTAACAACAATACCAAATGTTACGTAATGTAACCTAATCCATGCTAACAGTGACATAACACATTGCTAACCTAAATAGTCGAAGCTAACTGGAGCAATAAAAAGTCAACACTTTCAGCTCAATATAGCAATGAAAATTCACCATTACTGTTAACATGCCAATACCTAGTCTAATTTATCTTAACCAACAGTGTAACCTTCAAAAGCGGTTGTTAATCTATCCACATTTAACAAAACGTAAACGACTCGAGTGTTAATCTAAATTCTGTAAAAATAATATTTAAAATAAATTAAATGGCTCTTCTTACTTATCGACAGCTGTTAACCTAACAATATTTATTTCAATGTCATTACCAACGATCAAATACGTTCTTCTTTATTGATTAAACCATGTCAAATAGCGAAATCATATCCAATAACCTTTCCAATATATACCTCACATC
>JABUQX010035408.1:0-37130 GCA_015478945.1 Trachelipus rathkii
TGTATATATATTATATATATAATATATAATATATTATAATAATATCTATAATATATATACCATATTATATAATTTAATTATATTATTAGAAAATTTAACTATAATTATATAATGCTAAATATAATATATATATATTATATAGAAATATATAAATATTACTATATTATCATATATTATATATATATACTATAACTATATTATATATATACTTAATTATATACTATATATTAATATAATATATTAAAATAAATCATATTGAATTGACTATATAATAATATATAAATAATATATATAATATAATATATATTATAGTATTATAATCAAGAGCAATATTGTTTCGCCGAGTTTTGAGTATGGTACTCTATATAATATATAGTAAGGCCTTATTTAATAATATTATTAAAAAGTTTATTAACAACGAGATAGTTCACTTCAATAAGTATGTTAATTTATCAGTATAGTCCACTTATTCTAGTGTCGACGTTCTATAATTTTCTGGTAATCCTTATCTACTCCAGTAACCGCATGTTCATATTTGATAAGTTATAATTATATGATCTTACAATAAATAAAATTAGTCTGTAAGATTGAGGTCCAGTGAAATAAATGTGAAAACCGAATAGCATACGAAATATATAACATCTTATGAAGACTCCCTTTGTAATATAAACTTTTAAATATAATATATAAATCCTATATGAAATAAATTTATTTAGAATACATATATGAGAAATAATATGTATATATTAATATATGAATATATATATTATACTATATTATATATATATTATATATATATATATATATATGATTAATATTATATATATAAATAATTATATATATAAATAATTTATAAATATATATATTAATATTAAATATATATATATAATATATATATAATATATATTATATATGAATATATATAAAATAACTAAATATTATTATGAGTGATATTTTGCAATCACGTCATAATTAAATTTTAATACTGATTATATTTAATGAAATCTAAGAAAAGATAATAAAAGTCCAAGAGAAACTATGACGTGAGAAAAAACATATTATATAGACAACACTAATTCGAATAACCTTTAGAGCTTATTATAATATCTTAGCCCCAATCACTATCGCAAATTATCTCTTTAAATTTTACCACACTTTTCTACTTAAAGTTATCTAACTATATATGAAAAATGTCATCATTGCACGGCGGGTAGCACACGCTGTTATGTGTGTGCAGAGAGATAACTAAAATAGGCGCTCGATCCACAAATGTGGATGATAATCGAGCGAGAGGAGCAATCAACGAAGCACAACGCGCGAAGTTGAGAGTTAATTGTCGGCATTACTATACCTAGTGCATACCTAAGCTACTTCGCGAGTACAGCTATCTCCTGAAGACACACTCGTATGAGCATATTTAAAGGTTGATGAGTTTATCACTGATATATTAGAGGAGCATCTATTAGAACACAGGTATTCACATTAAAAAAAGACTCCCAGAATGCCATATAGGACATCTTACAAACAAACACTATGTCATGCACGATATATAGAAAAAGAAAAATCAGAGATGAAGTTGCCTCTAATTTAGAGAGAGAGAGAGAGAAGTTGATCAGAGCCGCTCGAACAAGAGGGTCTTTGAATAAATGGAAAACAAATTCTCAACAATGTTATTTTGAAAAAACTGCTCCCTAAGGAAATTATTTTTTTCTTTATCGGTAATTTGAAACAAAATTTAATACGAGTAGATAAGATTGTTAAAATGCAGGGTTCAGCACAAAAACTTTTCTATACCCGCGAGCACTAGAGTGAAACTACTTACGTTAAAGCCAATAAAAAATATCCATGAGTGTGAGCACGGAACTGAAATGAATGGGTTTAAAAGTAATTAAATATTATATATTTTACAAAAATATACATATTTAATGACATCACAGGTGTAGCTCATAGAGTACACTTGAACTAGAGCTACAGAAGAGCATATGCGGATGTTTGGAATTTAGTAGAAGAAGATACTTGTATGAGTAATCTTCTTAGTCATTCTACTTCTTCGGGATCATGAACTTCCTTGGCTTATTACCAACATCTTATTTTTTTGTTGCTAAAAGAGTATTAAGGATGATAAAGTTTTAATACACATAAATTTGTGGCTGGTAATATCCTGAATATTATATACATATTAAAGGCAAGAGTTTGGAATTATCATATCAACAGGGTATTCTCACATTAATAAGTTACTATTTCAAATATTTTGCCTAATTCCACTATTCTTGAAATTTTAATTTTAATGTCGAGTCCGTTGCAATGTCAATTTGCTATTCCCTTTCTTTCCATGGTTCCATTTCATCAGGAAAATGCTCTGTTGTTGAATTATTCGTATCAGACAAATGTTTCAAAATTAAATGTTTTTGTTTCTTGACTCTACTGACTAATCGAAATTCTGAAACAGAGAAAAATTTATCTTTTTTTCTTATCTCTGAGATCACCATTTTGGAAGATTTTAATGATCACTGCCGCGAATATCTTTCCAATAGTTCTCAAGACACAACAGGTAAACATGCCTTCAATTTTTCTTTCCAGAAATAGATCGATCAGATGATGCAGCTCATGACCCCTGGGTTAACATGTCTTTAAGATATGAACCCAACAGTTTTTAGATGTTCAGAAAGAAAAAACATTATTTCTTCACGTAATTCGAAAAACCGTGCCAACACTTTTCCACGAGATAACCATCGCACTTCAATATGGAACAATAAAGTTTCATGAGTGCTTCCCATATCTTCACATAATTAGCTGAAGATTCTTGCGTTTTTTTAAGTGGCCTTAATTTAATAAAATTAACGATTTTAACAACACCGTTTAATACTAATTTTTAGTTTTCAGGCATACGTTTCACGGCTAGTGTTTGACGATGAAGACAACAATGGATACTTTCAACATTTTTATTTCTATTTTTAATTCTAGCCACAGAACCCAAAAAGCACCCAACCATAGCTGCGGCTCCATCAGTGCAAATGCTTAAGCAAAGCTTTCATGAAATTTCATTTTTTCCCATAAATGAATCAATTAAATTAAATATTGCCTTCCCTGTAGTATGACTCTCCAATGGCTTGCAGATTAATAAATTTTCTCAAGACCTGTTTCCAAATAAAATTTATACCGGTAACAACATACAGAAGCAAAAAACTCTAAACCAGCGACGTCTGTTGATAGACTTCATCCGATTTGAAGAGAGAATGTGCAAGCAATTAAACTCGAGTCTATTAACCGTCAGCTTATCGCAAAACAATTTGAGCATTACATGAATACTTCATACAACGAAGTTTGAGTTCTTAGAATAGGGCGCATACTTTTATCATACAATTTTTGACCACAGTATAATTAGTGGTTTATATATTATCTATTAATGAACACTTACACTAAAGCTTTTGCAAGTCACAGCGATTCACCATCTCGATTAAACTATGCTGCGAGCAACTACATGCACGCTGTCAAACTCGCATTTGTTGTTTGACAATTCGATAACTAATTCGAAATATGGAAGCCACTGTAAACGACATATTTGTTTTCCTGACACACTCTGGTGTGATAACACCATTTAATACTTTATTTGATTTATACAATACAATGTTTTCTTTTAAAATATTATTCACTTGGATTTTTTAAATTCGAATGTGTTGTTTCCAATGTCGTTTTAGTTTTGTTGGATTTAAACTGATATTACCCGTGAAAACTTTTTTCCGATCATTCGAGGTCACATCTATAAAGAGTGAAATAAAGATATTGGGTTCATAGGTCGTATCAACGCTGTTCAGGTGAAACCATGAAGGAAATGAGAGATAGCCTCTGTCAAATTGTCAATTTTGCTTTTCGCACCCAATTAGTATTTTTGGTGAAGCTTTTGTTAAGATGAACGTGGACTATATGTCTCAGGCTAGTAAGACAGTGTTCTTTCGTTTGTGAGTAGCTAGTAAGCTGCTCTGTGATATGGGCCATTTGACTTCTAGTATTCATATTATATTCTTAGTTTAACATATAAAATCCATTGATGGATATATACTTAATTTGAGTTAATAAGAATTATAAGATCGTTACAAGGCGATTAATTCTAATAACACATAGCACATTAGAAATAGATACAGCTTTTAACGAATAATTAATATGCACAATCTCTATATATCCACATCACTTCTAAACATTTCATTGAGAGAGTACGAAACCTGAGAAAACTCATAGCAGTAGCTCTTGCCCGAAAGTCATTTGTGATGTTGGTTATTTTATGCTTGCGTCATTAAACTTATGAAAACGTTTTCAAACGTTTTGCAGTAAACACTTCTATGATGATTAACTGCAAAAGTACATTTTGAGGATGAGTGATCAAAAATATTTTGTTCAACTCTATGCATCTAATCACATATGTATTTTAATTAAATTCTTACATCATCGTAGGCATGACATTAACGCATGATTTATGTCTATAACAATTTTCTGCTTAGAGCGGCAGGAAGAATAATAAGAAAATCCTGTGGAAAAAATCCAAACTTTTTTTTTATTCTTCAATAGTCAATACTATTTTTTTTAGAGTCCATGCTGTGAGTTTTATAAAAATTTGTTTAGAAGCCCTTATTGTAAACACTTACCTTTATTTTTTCTTCCTCACCGCACTACACCACACCAAAATGAACGCACCACGTACAACACCGTGCCCAGTGCGTCGGCCAACCCTAATTCAGATTGTCCAGGGATTCACAATTACCATACCAATTTCTACTCTCTGTATGAAAAACGTAAATTTTGATCTGGATTAGTTAAATTTCTGTAATATACGTATAGGTCAGGAATGACAGGTCTTATAAGCGCACTGCGATTACTTTAAATTAAGGAGTGCATATATACATGTACACACAGGCAGCATCAGAGTTATTTTAGGTAGCTACATTTGGTAACATTTAAGCTAAAATTTGGTACTTTAGGTACGAATAAATACAGAGCAGCGCGAAAAGTATCTAACGTAACAAAGTTTTCATCATTAAAAAGATTACTTAGCATCATCTAAACTAAGAATATAATACACAAGACAAACCTGACACATCCTATAAACAAATAAATAAACTGTAACATTAACGAAAAGTTCCCACCATTAACACCTAGTAAAAGCAAACTAACATGGTATGCTTAAACGTAACCTATTCTTACTTTTTTTAATACATATCTCATATCTATTTACACCTTTTAAATCTTACACTGACACAAGTAAAATCTAATTTACACCTTCTAATAAAACTTTGCTTAATTATCATAATGATCAACGAATAATTACTCTAACATAATAAGGTTCCACATCAATAAAGCTAACATTGAATAATAACATAGAAAATAATGTACAAAGACAACCTAACACAACTTTCACACGAAATTAAAAACTGTTAACATAACAAAAGTTCCAATGAGTTCTTTATATAGACTAACCACGCGATATATAGACTAAATAAACAAGTTTTTCAAACATTTATAAAGCTAACATAGCACAAAATATGACTAGAAAAATAATGTAACACATCGACAAACCTAACCCACTTACGCCGCAATAAACTGTATAACATTAACAAAGTTCCTCACTTAACGCCAGTAAAAAGTAACTAACTTTACATACCAAAACGTAACCTGTTCATACTTTTCCAAGCAATATCTCTAACATATTAACCGTTAATCTTTATTACATTGACACAGAAACATTTATCAAAAAATGTGTCAAAACCATACCTAACCATCATAAATCACAAATACCTAACGAAGTAAAATACAAGTAAATAAAAGTAAAGTTTTTTAGACACTTTAATCTCTTATTTTAGACTCCGACCTCTTTCAGAAAGTACCAACTCTAAACATCCTAATATCACATTTTAACTTTACCTAAACTATTTGTATCTCATATGCTTAAATATAAAAAAATACTTTTTTATATTAATTACCCTCATGGCAGGTAAAATACAAAGACACCAATAGTGAGCAATCGCTCAAATTATCGGAATTTAACGTATTAAAATATATAATGAACACCATCGTTTATTGTGGAATAAATAGAACTCCTCGATGAAAGTATATCAAATCAACAAATGCGTAGAGAGCAGGGAGATGTACAATCAGAGTTATCAAACATGCGAAAAACTATCCTAACTGAAGAAAATAGATGGTAAAACATCCACTAAAAATGTAATGAAGAATTACTTTCTTATCAACCAATACAGAAGAAAGTAAACAAAGAATAGCGAACGTTACGATATGAACCATAATCAGTTGACAAAGGGTATATATTACCTCAAGTAGACCAACAACACCAACAAAAAAATAGTACAAAGAATAAGTTCTTTGAGACACTAACCGACGAATAATACAGGACTAACAGTAACATTGTATTTACACATTAATTAAAAGCTAAAAATAGTCATTACAAGAGCTAAGAAAATAATACAAATCACGTACCTAACACAACTAAGGCATGAATAAACTGTTAACATAACACAGTTTCCACTTAACACCTGTAAATAACTGACACATTGAGCAATACAAAAACGAAGCATCAATACTATATTCCAAAAACATATTACTCTAACATATTAAACGTTAATTTTACATTATTGACACAGTAATTTTAACAAGACTTTATCATAAACTTTGTATTAATTATCATACAGAAGTCAAGTGAAAATAAATGGCTAATCTAAACAAAAGTTTCCACATTAATAAAGCTAACATAACATACCTAGAATAAGAATAATATATGTAATCAACGACAATACCCCAACAACCTCCATAATCGACAAAAGATAAACCGACTAACATATAACTAAACTTTTCCGAGCACACTTAACAACTAGAAAAAGTACATACATCTTCTCAAACGTAACCTATTCACATTTTTCAAAGCATATCCTCTGACATATCAATAGCATGTTAATTTACCATTAACATCGTAATATTTAACAAAAGTTTAGCTAAATCTTGTCTATTCATCATACAGACAAAGAATATAATGCTGACGTACAATTTTTTACATCACCTTCGTAACATTTAACAAAAATCTTATCATAATCTCGTCTAAATATCATAATCCCCACGAATAAAGCAAACTATATCTAATTTTTAACCAAAACATAACAAAAATATGCAAAATTTTATTACCTAACACAGCATATAAAATAAGTTTCTTTGTAATAAAAATAATCACAGTAAAAAAGATATAATTTAACTGATTATTAAAAGCAGTAAAATCAGTAAATCAGTAAATTCAAAAACCACCCATTACCAAGCAGTCCCTAAGCCTAACGTTACCCAATCCCAAGCCCCTGTGATCTATTGAGCTATTGATTCAAGTCATATTTCAAGTATCATTTATTGAGTAAAACAAATATACATAAATAATAGATTCTTTATATAACTAATCACTATACGATTATACTTAACCAAACAAAGATATTTTTAGAATCAATGAAATGCTAAAAACTAAATCATAAACCGCGCAGGAATTATAAATTGTAACAAATGCATAACTAACCATCGCGTTATGAATAAATCAGCTAACCATCCTCTGAAAAATTTCCCTACTGAAGGTAAACTAGTCCTATCAGGTTAATATTCACAATATACGTATAATGTATTCTCCAACTTTTTCCATAAATTTTGATGAGTACTTGAAAAAATATTATCTAATAACAATAAAAATTCAACTTAATCATAGTACCAATCATATTAAAATGCCACCATCTACATATGTAATACTATTGAAAAATTGACAACTATCTTCATCAAAGTGTCAATCTTCGTAATATCGAGTATAACCTCATTATTGACTCTAATGAATTAAAACGATATAGAATATAGAATAAAAGTCACTGGGGGCATAACCTAAACATTAATTAAATCAATAAACTCTTAAACACATAGTGTTCACAGTTTCTAACACTACTCATCAATTCAGTCAGCCTAACAACATAGAGTAAATAATTCTTACAAAAACTTACATCATATTCTCTAACAAATCAATTGTAATATTTTCGCGGCAATATCATAGCTAACAAATAATAATTTAACATAAACAGTAATAACGTACTTAAACTACGATATAACAGTTTTTTATTACCAAAGAGTATCATAAGCATACACAATTATACCTAGTATTCCGAGAGAAAAACTCCAGGGGGATAGCGCCCCTGTAAAAAGGGTGTTGAATCCTGCGTGGGGGATCACACCCCGAAGGAGGTTGTAAAGCACGGTAAAAGCTTTGGGTCATACAAAGCCCGAAGGGCTGACACCCTTACATGACTCCATTCGGAGGGCAAAAAGCCCGCCTATTACACCCTATCGGGGTGGAATCCCCCCACGCTAAGGAATTTACAAACCTCTTTCAATAGGGAGCCCCCCTGAATATAAAGGGGCGCATCCCCTGGTTTTCTCTCGGAGGTAATGTGTTTGCTTTAGATACTCTTGTTAATGAAAACTGTATTTATATCGTAGTTTAAGTACGTTATGTAAATATATTTAATATGACAATGGGGAAATAACACTGATTTGTGAGGTTATGATGAAGTTTTTGTTAAATAGATATGTTGCTAGATATCAGAGTAGATGTGTGTTATTGTTAGAAACGTGAAACACTAGGTTAAGTTTTTTTGTTGATTAATTGATTGATCGGTTTGCCCCAGACTTTTGCTAATGTTACGTTTATTCATAGGTCACAATGATGTTATTAAATCTCGAATAACGAATGACACTTTGAAATGAAGTAGTGTCATTCATAGTTTCAAGATGTGGATCTTTTGGATAGATTAGGTTCAACTTGTTAAGGGATTTGTTAGATAAAACGACTTTACCTGTTGCTAATATGTTCGAAAAGTGGGGATACCAATTCGAGTATTGTATGACCTGATGGCTAGTTTACCTTGATCAGTAGGGGAATTTTTCAGGAATGTTAGCTTGATATTAATTCATACGCGAGGTATTTAGGTTTGCATTTGTACATTAAATTAATATTCCTAGTCGCGTTTATGATTTGTTAGCTTTATGATGCTAAAACTTTTGTTGGTTAAGCAATATATTCGTAGGTTAGATTCTATTTAGATAATAATTATTTATGTTATGTTTGTACCCAAAATGATACTGTAAATAATTAACTTAGAATCAAATAGCTTCAATAGATCACAGGCGGGTGTGACGGGTAGGGGACTGCTGGGATGGGTGGTTGATTTACTGATTTACGGTGTGTTTTACTGCTTTAAAAATCAGTAAACTTATTACGTTTTACTGTGATAATTTACTATTCAAAAGAGCTTATTTTTATGTTTATAAGTTTAGGAAAAATTTGTTATTTTTTGTTATGTTTGGTAAAACTTAATTGTTATGTTGCGATATGTTCGCTGGGGATTATGATTATTATAAGACGAGTTATGAAATTTTATGTTAAATGTATACGAAGTGATGTAAATACATTTGTTACGTCAGCATTATAAATTCTTTGTCAGTATGATGATTAAGACAGGTTTTAGCTAAAACTTTTGTTATATGCTACTGTTAATGTTAAAATTACATTGACATATGTTCAGAGATATGCTTGAAAAGTGTGAATAGGTTTACGTTTTATGAACGAAGTGTTATGTCTTTTATCTGTGTTAAGTATGAGAAAAAGTTTTTTTGGGTTTAATTTAGTGGTTTATTCGGCGTATGGGTGATTGGTTGTCGTGTTACAATATATTTCTTAGTTTAGAGTTTGCTTGTTAATTAGCTAATTTAAATGTGGAAACTTTGTACGTTAGCATACTTTCACTGCTCCTGTATGATAATTAAAACAAAGTATAGACTATAAATTCTTGCATAAATATTACCTCCTGATGTCAATGTAAAAAATTATCACGTTTTTGATTATGTTAGAGATATGTTTTGGTAAAAGTAATGAATAGCTTACGTTTTGATATGGCAATTGTCAGTTACTTTACCAGTTAGTTAAGTGTGGAAATTTGTTAATGATTTAACAGTTTATTCATGCTTAAGAAAGTGTTTAGATTCGTCGTTGTACATCATTTTCTTAGTTCCAGTAATGCAATGTTAGCATTATTAATGTGAAAACAATGCTACGTTAGTTTATATTCGTCGTTAGTATCCAAAGAACTTTATCTTTGTACTATGTTATTGTTGTTGGTTTGTTGTTGTTCGAACGAGAATATATACCCTTTTGAACACTGATATGGTTCATTCGTAGGTATTGTCTTTGATTTTAATTTCTTCTGATTGGATGAAAGAAAGAATATCTCATTACATTTAGGGGAATGTTTATACAAAAACTTATATATTCTTACAGATAGGAAAGATTTTATCGACTGTGTTGATATACGATATACAACATCTCCTCTAGCATTCCAAAGCTTGTTGATATGATATCCTTACAATCGAGGATATTATACTGTTATATATTTCCCAACGATGTGTTATTTATATTTAAATATAAATATCGTAACCGAATGGCGATACTGCCACATTGCTTGTATCCAGCCAAGGGTCCAAATATTATAAAAAGTATATATCACTTAATGCAAATAGTTAAAGCATAAATCATTTTTTCACATGTTTTATGAGTTGGTATTTTCTGAAAGGAGCCGGAGTCTAAAAAGAGATAAATTTGGGCTGAAGCCAGGCTCTTTAATTAGTTATTTACTCACTAAAAAGAAGCTTGAAAGCCGTGGTTTAGGACACCCTTTATATTGAATTAAATGTTACTGTGTCAAATGTAAGAATTAACGTAATATGTTAGAGATATTCTTGAAATAAATTATGAACAGGATTACTGTTTATGTATTGTAGTTATAGTTACTAATTATAACGCTGACGTATAAGTTGAGGAATCTTTGATTAATATATGTTAACAGTATGATATAAGGGTCGAAGTTGTGTAAGGTTTGATCGTTGTACATATATTATTTCCCTAGTTCATAATGAATGCTAAAAAAGATTAATATTAATAATATAATGATAATAATATAACTTGGTATTAAATTTTGAAGCAATAATATAATTCACGGATGGTTTAAATATATTAAAAGAACTACATTTGAGGATACTTTAGTTAATGTATACAGTTATTTATTACAGTGTGTAATGTTGTAGTTAGTGATTATGTCTTTGTAAGCATTTATTTATTCCATTAAGTTCATGTTACGTATGTATTATTAGCTTTACTTGAATGTGGATAACAATAAATATTAGCAGTTATTCGTTGATTAGTATGTATAATATATAACATAATGTTGTGAGAAAAAATTTAGTTAAATGATTATCTGTGTCAGTGTATAGATATAACTGTATAATAATGTTTAGAAGTATCCTTGAAAAAAGTAAGAATAGGATTTACGTATTAAGCATACCATGTTAGTATTTCTATTACCTGGTGTTTCAAGTTGTTGGAACTTTGTTAATGTTAACAGTTTATTTGTGGTTTAAGATGTGTCAGGTATTGTTCTTTGATGTATTTATATTCTTAGTTTTAGAATAGATAAGTAAATCTTTATTAATGTAGAAAACTTTGTTTTACGTAGCATACTTTCGCTGCTCTGTATTATAATATATATACACATTGGTTGTATATTTAAGTTTTCAAACTGGATGTTAAGTAAAATTAATGTAAAGTTAACGTTAAATGTGTTAATAGAATTAAGTTATTGAAATGTAAGATTAGGTTACATCATTTTGCACAAATACCATGTTAGTTTGCTTTAACTCTGGTGTTAGTAGTGGATACTTTTGTTAGTTAACAAGTTTATTAATGTTACGTTGTGATAAGGTTTGTCTTTGTGCATCTAATTTTTCTTAGTATTCAGTTGATGCTGTTAGCATTTATTTATATATTGTTGAAATAACTTTTATATATGTTATTGAGCATACTTTCGCTGCTCGCTGCCTCGAATAATTACTAATGTTGGTATAAATTTTAGCTAAAATGTTACTTGTGTTAAGTGTTATAGAGATTACATTTATATGCTTATGAGTGTATGACATGAAAAAGGTACAGATTTTATGTATTACGCTTTAGTGCATACCATGGGAGGTTTTGCTCTCTACGCTGGAGTTTATAAATGTGGAAAACTTTTTATCGTGAGAGCAGTTGTAGTTAGTGGTGTGTAATGTATGTGATATTGTTTGTTCTTTGGGGCTCTGATCTGATTAGTTCAGTTGATTGTTATGTTAGCTTTTATTATATGTGAAGAGACTTTGTCTATAGAAGCAGAGTTTATTGATTGATCTATTGATATAGAGAACTGTTGTATATGTTATGCTTTATTTCCAAAGATGATAATCGATAATTGTTGACTAATATTCAATAGATCATTCAATCACACTGGCCAGGGAGGTGGATGGATGGGTAGAGTTGGATAGTGGGTTTGATGGTTTGTGAGTGATATACTGCCTTCTAGGGTACGTAAAAAAAACGCTGTACAATTTTGTAAATTTGACCTTAAGAGTCAATTCAGACTCTGTTTCCTTCTTTAACTCAGTGCGGGTGGTATACGGAAGTTTGTACGCTAGAGTTGATTTGCAATCTTTAGTGGATTTAACTGGCTTTAAGGGTTAATGTAAAACCTTAACAATTTTAGTAATATCAAATAATAGTAATCCGGTCAATTACACAACTTAGATCAATAGTAATCAGCTTTATGTCACTCCTTAGTCAGATTGTGAAGGGTAGGGTTGGTAGTGTTGATCTCAGAATAGGCGATTTTAACTGCTTTACGGGTATGAGATACGAAAAAACGCTAAATTCGTAATGTTATAACAAACACAATAAGATATTTAATTTATTTATTTATTTATGTTTATTGGAATTTTAACTATTTTTTTCTTAATGGTTCTGAACCTATTTATTTCTTAGAATTACGCAAATGAATCTCGAATAGACTATAGTTATAAGTTGTACGACACTCCAATTAGTTGTTAATACCAATTGTTTAATTACTAAGCACCAGGCAGCCGAGGATTCTCGAGCTACCGTTGCCAGGAGCCGAACTCGTCACGCATTCACATTACCCACTAAGTCTTTTTCTAGTACACTCAAACATACTGAATCCTTCGTCACAATTTCGCAGCTTTAATAACTCATCAACTTTTTAATTTTTTTTTTATGGGGGTGGGTCCCCCCTCGGGGGGACCACACTAGTGAGGACGTAACTCTCCGTATTTAAGCACTCGGAGTGATATAGCTTACCAAAACCGCAACTTCCGAAATTTATTACAAGATACGATAAGTTTCGGAGGGGAAGGCTGGCCGTCTCGCTCGTATGACTATGAACCCGGATGAGAAGGCTCTTGGCCAGCGACGACCAGTCAAAGATCCGAATGCTGTATAGAAAAACGCAGTCCCCTTAAACGCGCGCAAAGTTTTGTTTTCTCGACTCTCTCAGATTATACGATTGTGCATTTCTGAACTTAGTTTAATCTTTTGTAAACGTAATTTTATAAATTAATTTATATTAACATTAGTTGAAGGGTGTAATCTGTTGTAAACGAATGCACAAATGAGCGCGCGCTAGTGTCGAATGCTTATGCTTTCTTCAGTTGTCTCTCTCGGTCGACAAGTACGAGAATCTCAGCTCCTGGGTCGATGATTAGTCCTGTCAGGCCTATACTCAATTTCATCAGGGTTTTGAAGTCAAAAGGGTATCGAGGGCTATGAGGATGAACATACGATAAGACTAAAGATATGTTAACAGTAAGCGGAAGAAAATGAAGGAGAGTGGATGAGGAACTTGATTGGGTGGAGAGGAGCGTAATATGGCAGAGGCCAAAGGTAAAATTACCTGCAGTTATCGCCCGTGTTGAGGCAGTTCGAACAACTACCGGCGAAGTGGAGGTGGAGGACAGATTACGCGAAGAATGGAAACATTATGGATTAGTATGAAAGCGGTAATACACACTGATGAAAGATAAAATATACATGAATAGAGTGTTAAAAAATAGTGATTATTTAAACAGTATCGACTAACTCCTATCGCTTGACATATAGAGAGAGCTGTGAAATGGAGGACAAACAACGAGAAAGGAGACGGAGAGATACAAGTGGACGGAAGATGAGGGAGACATTACAGAAACTGAACGATGATGTGATAGCAAGGAGAGACAGAAGAGGAATGAAGTAATTTAGAGTAAGACAATAAGGTGGTGAAGAAAAAGTGATATGACTTGGAGAATACGCAATGGATTGTGGGAAAATTGTGAGATGGTGGTGACACTCTGAGAGGGATGGAGCAGGACAGAATGCCGAAAGAAGATGGGATGGAGCACGAGAGGGCAGAAGACCTCAAGAGAGTAAAAGACCGAGAGGAAGAAGGATGAGTGGAGATCGAAATGGAGGACGCTCTGGAAAAGAGAAATATACAGACTAAACCAAAAAATGAGAGTAGAGCTTTAAAGAGAAGAAGGAGTAGTAGCAAGCAGAGGAAATGATCCTTCGAGAAAGACGCACTTTAACGAAGAGCTGAGATAGAAGAAACCTTTATGGAGAAGGAAAAAGAAAAAAGAGATAATATTATAATATAAAATAAAACTTGTATATTTTATTCAATTATAAAAAAAATAGATATACCATATTATATATTATATATATAGAATAAATATAAGGTATTAATAAAATATACTCTATCTAATATTATTATATATAGTCATAATTAATATATACTATATATAATAAACACCTATTTATCTTGAATATATATGAATGCTTTATATATTATCTATTTTTTTAATAAAAATTTATTGATATAAGTTATTATTTACAAATAGAGATTTATATATATATAATATATAATATACAAATATGGTATACTATTATGTATATATATATATATCTAATTAATATTATTTATTATTATTATGTATATATATTTATATATATAAGAGTTTGTTTGATTAATAAAATTTCAATCTGATATCTTCTTAATTATATAATAGTATATATCTATATACGTATATATACTATTATCACTAACTAGTAACAATAAATAATATGAAATACAATTATTACGTCGGGAATATATACATTAGGTAACTATCTCTACTATACTATAAATGTTAATATATAAACGTGTTGTTATATAACAATTAATAAATGTTATCATGTGATATATGACATATATTTATTAATACTATATTAATATATATTAATATATAATATTATTATATTAATATATAATGATATACTTATTAATATATATATATATAATATATATTTATATATGATAATTATATATATATATTATATATTAATATTATTATATATTATATCATTAATATATATATAAGTATATCTATATACTATATATATATAATTAATATTAAAATATATATTATATTATATATAATATAATAATATATATATATATATATTATATATATATAATTATAAAAATTATATTAATATATATTAGTATATATTTAAGTTTTATAGATCTCTTATACAGGTTATTCACGTATAGTGCTTTACTTCTGATATATACTTTAAATGGAAGTACCGTTGATATGGTATGTGTTATCACATGCTCTAACAAGTTAACACTGATGATGACCGACAAAATAAACCATAAACATGTTAGTGTATCAGCATCTCCGGAAATAGACATTTATTAATCCTATACCTAGTACTAGGCTAACCACTCTGCAGCTATGCGGGACATAGTGCTATATATATATATATATATATAGTATAATTTTATATATATATATTATATATATATATATATATATAATTGAATATTATATATATATATATATATATATATATATTATATATTAATATATATATAATTAATATATAATATTATATTAATATTATATAATATATATATTAATAATTATATATTAATATATATTATAATATATATATATATATAATATATATATATATAATATATAATATATATATATATATAAGTAATATAAATATCAATAAGAGGTATAAAGATACTAAAGAAACATCGTTATAAAACTACAATTTAAATAATAATTTATTATTTTTAATATATATACTTATTATTATATATATATATAATAGATATTATATATATTTAACTACATGGAAGACACACACAGTTGATACTTTATTTATGGTTCCTTAGTTAAAATGAGTATTTAAAAATCGGGTGTAGATATAATATATATATCATATTATTCGTAGAGTAGATTTATTTGTTAGAGCGCTATGATTCTACTAGATATAGTTATATGTACATATATATATACTCACTATACTTATTTATTAGTTATAGTTAAAAGTAGGCTACTATGGGATTATTTTCTTCGCTTAGTATTAACATTATATACTGAAAAATTAAATAGATTATATATTATAATATATATATAGATTTTATATAATATATATAAATATATAAGCTTATTTAAGTTATTATATATAATATATTACTATAATTATATTATAACTTACATACAACTAATTATATATTAATACTTATATAGATAAATATATACTCAATATATATATTTATATATATATAATATATATAAATTTGATAATAATTTACTTATTATGTAAATATAGATATATTATATTTTACTAATGTATAAGCACCTAATAGCGTTGAATATATAATATAACATATATATATTATATCCTTATAGTATATTATATAAGTACGCTCACTAATACACTACACGTATAAGATATATTATACTTATTAGATACTAAAAGTACTCACTACATTAATTATTGTTATAGATTTACTCACTAATATTTCCCTGATAATACTATATAGTTATTTTATATTCTATGAGATATATATATAGAGTATATTTTATATAGCATATATAAAATCTATTAGATTAGGAATCGCTCATATATCATATAACTATATATATTTATAATATAATATACTAATAGTATATACTTCACTAGTACTATAATTACAGCTATTTAATATAGAGCGCTCATATACTGATTTATGAAGTTAGTAAATAAAAAATAGTTCACAATAAAGGTGTGAATTATCTAGAAGTAAATATAATATTTATATATATATTATATAATATATGTATTTAATATATTATTATATTAGTATTATTGCTTTTAGCTATAATATATCTACCATCTATATGCTATTATATATATATATTATATATATATTAATAATATATAATTAAATAAAAATATAAAAATATATTATATATATAATCGTACATATATTATATATATATATATATATATTATATATATATATATATATAATAATATATATATATATATATATTATATATAGACTATATATATACTTAAGAACAATGTGGAACAAAGTAGTGAGTAATTTTGAGTATTATTAAATGTACCTTATACTACTAATTAAGTTATGTTATTGGTACCTTATTATCTCGTATAATAATTAGATTAAGTTAAACCACAAAACTATGCTGGAGCAACATTAGAAAATACTATTTATATTATATATATATTTATAAACGACCTTCTGAATTTAGTATAAATTAATGTGATTATATTTATTATTAATATTATTCAAGCTTACCGTATACTATAATATATATATACAATATAAAAGTGATATATATAGGATCCTAATTATTAGTTTTTGTCTATTCCTTTCCCTTATTATAATTTATGGTTTTAACAAAACAGTTGCCATTTCTTCCTTTCTTTCAATAATGCTAAATAATAGTCATTATATATATATATATACTACTATATATATATATATATATATATATATACTTACATAATTAATTATATATATTAATAAATATAATTTTATTTAGTACCTCACTGATCATCATTCACAATATTCTTAATTTACGTATATATTATAATATAGTATAACTATTATAATATATATATATATATATAGGATATATATCACATACTATATTATATTATATGGTAATAAAGTTTAGTTAATTATCTACTATACGCTTATATATTTACAAATTTAATATATTATATATATTATATTATATTATATCACCTTATATTATACTGCAGTTTATTATTACAATGTTAACGTAATATACTAATAAAATATATTAAAATTATGAATATAAGATATATTCCATAGTTATAAGGTTATTACAACAAGTGGTTGATAATATAATAATAAATATACTATTATAAATAATCATTTTGATATATTTCCAGGTATTATTAAGTATAATAATTATTATCATTTATATATATATTAATAAATATGGAGGGTGTGACGATGAATCTTCAATCTTTCTTATATAATTAATTTTCTATAATTGATCTTAATATTATCTTTTTTATGTTCAGGTGAATTTCTTCTTTTTAAAGAATACCTCTTGATCATATTCCATTTGTGTGTGAACCTAAATAAGTCAAACTGGATATCTGACGAGGAGGTTTAAGAATGAAAGGAAAATAATGACATAAAAGGAATGGAGGATGGTAAAAAGGGACATGAGACAAGAGATATTTACAATGAGACCGTCAAGATTAGTTACTTTTTTTTTATGTAAACAATTAATAATTAAAGAAACGAATTTAGCATAAGACATAAACCTAAAATGTCAAACATACAGAATTATTAGACAGATGTGTAAGTGATAATACGTGTATGAATGATATAAGAGAATTACTGATTCGAGAGAAAGCCTTATCAGATGAAAAAGACATTGAGACAGGAGAAGTCGAAAACGTATGAGGAAAATTAGGAAAGACAAGAGGAGCGGCAATGTACTGATTATACAATGAGACAAGCCTCAGCTGAAAGACGAAGGAATGACCAAAGAATTAAGGCAATGTGTACTCAGGAATGGGATAGTGGACATCAAAATAAACTGAATGAAATGTTATGACATCGTAGCAGATTAATTGTGGACAGATGACGACGCCACGTTTGGTGGGGAGAATATAGGAACCAACGTTCTTTGCAATCAATTACTCCTATGATTATTTTTATTTTTATAATTATAAATCAAGTTTTCAGTTTTGTATCATATCTCTGATTTGATGTTTACATCACGAACGTTCCCGCGTTTCTATTCCAGCCAGTCAAGTTATTTATATCCTTATTATAAAAATTCATATTTGTTTTCAATATATATATATACGCTTTAGCTACGTAGTGTTGCTTTCTCCATTTCCACTATGCTGTATACAATCTAATTGGGACCATAAGTTCATTGTTAATACAATAATCATCTAAGATATTCCGGCAAACTCATCCATCTAAATACTTTATAACATGCTTGCCTAATAGTAGCTACTGCATGTATCATCATACCAGAAAATTTTTAAAAAAATTTTAGTCGATGGAAAGATAATCTTAATTGTGTTTAGATGTAAGTCGTTGTAAAAGAGAATGTGGATTAACAAATAGTCACACATTTAATTTTATGTCCGATCAAAAATATTATGATAGACATGTCATCTTCTGTATATTCCATAATAATCTTGGTGATAATTAACTAGTAGCGTCACAAATTGAAAAGATTATCTAACATTAGCAGTAAATAATAAACAAATCATTTCGAGTGTTCTTATTTATGACTGAAATAAATATATATCATTTGTTTTAATCATTTTCCCTAATGTATGAATCTTTTTTAATGAACTCTTAAATCATTTGGCGATGGTAATTTACCGGCAGCAAAGAAATGCAGGAAAGGTATTGCTAGCAGGATGTAGAGAATTATTTTTTATCTCACAGTTGCCAAAAAACAAAAAAGTTATCTTCTATTATCCTCCCTTGAATGAAGTACTGTTCACATATGTGAGGTTGGAGGATTCTAATTCTGCAAGGAAATACAGAGAAATAGACTTACATATGAGAAGGTTAATAAAAACTGAATTCTACTATTCTAATCTCTTGGCCTTCACTCTTAGGCAACAATGATACTAAGACTCTCTCTCTCATCATCATCAAATCCCTAATCCTCATCTCTTCCGTCCGTCTACCCTTAACCTCTTCCTCTCGTCTCTATAGTAGAAAACTAATATATAATATAATGATATACTATAATACACTTGTGATATATAAATAAATATTATCTATTATTCACTTATCGTCTGATACCATACGTATATAATAAGAGTATGGAGTAATAAATATTTAGTATAGTTTATACTACTTATACTCTCAAACGGAGATAATTATATTACGAATCAGCTCACTATATTATTATATAATTACATAACTAATTAATATTTTTTATCTTATTATTTATTATGATTATTTATTATATCTCATTATCATAGGTACTACAAAGACAATAGTCGTCTGTACAAATCAACCTGCGCTATTCTAACTCTCAGCGGTCTCTGTAACGCTCTCGTTACAAAAGATATGCTTGGTCTTCGCATAAGTATTCAAAGGATATCTACAACTCCAATAAAGCTATATATGGTGGTTTCTTCTTTCCTAAAACATCTCTTCAGTGAAAATCTGAGACATCATGCTTGCATTAAACCATCAATTACGTCAGAAAGATTGTTCCACCATCCTCTAGATGAGAAAAGATCTGAGATTTCCGTTTGGCTCTCCTTTGATTAATATGGTGACTCCTTTATTATTATTTCGGGCTTTCAGCAGAGCTCGATAATTGATAAATTTTGCGTTAGCTCCTTTATTATTATCTTAACTTTCGACCAGAATTGGATAATTAATAAATTTTACAATTTTGATTAGTTAGAAAGGATGTCAAATGACCTTACGTTAATTGGTTTCTTTTATGGCAACTTCTTAAATTTCATTTCATAAAATCATCAGAGATTCTATACTGTCTTATAGACCGGCACACCGAGCATTCAGAACAACTAAAAGTAGTAACTTTCATAATGCTGGGTATCGCATTATTAAACTGATTCCCATGATTACACTCTTTTGCCATATGTGTAGACTTATAGTATTAATATAATTATATTATATTGTATATTATTAAATCTTCTCCGTCGGAGTTTTCTGACAGGAGATGTCATATTTTTCAATTAGTGCAAGGGATGAGGAAGCCTCTTCGCTGTGAGGACAGGCCTAATCAGCTCGTATAAAGGTTAAGGTTTTGGATAATATATATATTATTATAAATTGGGTTTTTGCCTGGTATTATACATTTATGATTGTTACAATAGCCAACATGGAACATATGTCTAAGCATTCTCTATTATATTTTGTAATGCATATATAATCTAATATAAAATCAAGGGTTGCTTTTGTGGTGTGTGTGGTTGTCCGCTGTGGAGTGTGGTCGTGTGTGGTGTGTCGCGTTTTGAAGTGGAAAAGTAATATATAGTATCTATGTCGTGCTGAGGTGGTAATGAGAGATGAGTTTTTTTCTATAAGCGAAGACTTTAAAATTTCTCACATTCATTTTAACGGCTATCAAAATAGAGTTCCTTGAAGACTTCTTATTATTTAAAGTTGTAGATAATTACAATTGCAATTCCAAGACTAAAGGCTGTTGCATTGTGTTCAAATATAAAAGTCAATTTCATGTGTCAATGACTATGAGTACATATGGTACCAGTAATTTTCCATAAAACATTGAAAAAAGAAAGATTTTATTACCCTTCTCAACTGGAAGATATGTGTTGGTGGTGTAATCATAAAATTTTCAAGTTTTAAAATCATACATTTGAGACCTTAGAAAACATTAAAACTTTATTACATATTACGAATACAATAGATTTCATTCCGCATAGTATTATATTTATATACTATATAGTATATATATATATATATAATATACAAACGTAATAACTAGTACTATACTAATATCAGATATATACTAATAATAGAAGTATATATATTAGTATAATATATATATACTTATATATACACATAAAATACTATATAAAAATTTATAATCTATGATACACATATATACAAGCTTATAACTTATCAAATATAAAAGTTATTAATATAACCCTATCTATTTTTTATATATATTATATTTGAAGTATAGGAGTAATATGGGTCTAAATTTGTACACACGTACTGTAAACTAGAATGAACGGATACTAGTAACCATTCTATCTTACATATGGCGCGGTGCTTCGCCTATAAACCACCGACCTCTCTGAGTTCCTCGATCACAAACTGGTATAGATAATGAAATTAATTTAGGTAAGTTAGGTTAGTTAGGTTAGCGTAAGGTTAGGTTAAGTTAGGTTAGGTTTAGGTTAAAGTTAGGTACCGCTCAACGTTACTCCGTAGTCACAGTATCAGTTTTCTACAAATTGGCCTATATATATTATACAAACATATAATTATATGAAAAAACATACTTTGTTTGGATCATATATTTATTATATATACAATATGTTACTAGTTATGGTATCGCAAGTGAGCGGTCGTGTTATCTGTAATATACTGTATAGTATGATAATTATATATATAAAAATACATATTTTAAACTTGTTATATATATTATATATATATTAATATTTATATATATTATATATATATATATATATATATATATATATATAATACTTATATATATTATTTAATATATATTAATATATATATATATATGATATATTAATAATATAATATATTATATATATTAACTATATATATATATATATATATATAATAATATATATAATTTTATATATATATAAATATTATATATATATACTATAATATATATATATATAATTTAATATATATATATACTCTAGTATATAAATATATATATATATTATATCATATAAACATATATATAATATACTATAATTATATATATATATACTATTATATATATATATACTTAATTTCTATATATCATATATAACTATATATTATATAATATATATTATATATTATTATTATATATATATATTAATATATATTAATATATATAATATATTATTTAATACTCACTCCTAGTGTGACGTGGAAATAAGTAATTTCACGCAAACGTAAGTTTTGCTTTTTCGTTTAGAAAAGCGACTAAAGAGACTCAGTGTAGCATTTGGGTGACATAAACTCTAATACTTATATATGCTCTTAGGTATTAACAATAATTATATCACATATTATTCAACGTTCAAGATACAAACTGAGAGCAATGCCCACCACCACCTACCCACATGCTCATGGCAGACAACATAAAAACAGGTACCTTACTCGTGATCCGCGCAGAGACGAATCTCACTCTCATCGCAGAAACGTTTGAAATGTCAGGAACATGGTATGTACTAGATGTATGTATTATATGTGAGAGAATACGAGTAGAGAGGCATGTATGTATTCGTAGATAATGGTAATTTGAATTCTGCTTACCTACCGTATCTGAAACAAAGATGCAAGGATGTGGTGAGGACGTGGTGTGAAGTGATGTATGTTGTGTGTGTGTGTTTGGAGTGGTGACGAATGCGATTCTCCTGATTGTGTGATATGTCGCATAGAACTTCTGGAGGATTGTTTTGTGTGGCAAGTTAGCTGGAAATACTAATAGGTTTCTAACATTTAAGTTTCGGTAAGATTTGTGAGGTTTTATGACACTATTTCATATGGTTCCATCTGAGGTTGAATATTGTAGGATACGACAGTTATATAGAGATCTAAATAACGCGTTTTTGGACGGGGTGACTTGATTTTAGAACTAGGACTGTGCTGGCAACTTGAAAAGTTTGGAAAAGGTGAATTTGAACAGAGGTTTGTAATTATAATAAGTACCTTTGGGGATTTCGCTATAATTTGAAAATGAGAAGTCATTGAGGAGAAAGCTCCAATTATGCTCAACAGAAAAACTTATGAGACTTTTAGTTTTTCAATAAGCCCACATAACAGCAAAAGAAACTGAAATATAATATGATAATTATTGTTATCTATGATGTCATCTGCAATAGACACGAGAGTGCTCTGAAATGGAACTATATGATTTACCTATCCTGCCAGGTGCTTAAGGAAACCATTCACTTAAGAAAAAGGACTATAGATAGGACAGATATATATATACTTCTGCCCTCAAATATATAAATAAATAAATATTAATAATCACTATATATATAATAAAGATATTGTGGTAGGTAGAAGACTGAGAGAAAAAGTTTTATTTAGCGAGAGTGAGTCAATATTTTTGACCTTCAGAAGTTGCTCAAAAAGGGTTGTGAGGCCTAACTGGTTCATAGAGTGATCGACCCTAAAATACACGGATTAAATATATGAAAACACACCCTAACAGATGTGAATGATGTTGCAGACGATGATTTTCGGTTATGGGCGTGGAACCTCTTATATTTCTTTCCATCATATAACAAACTCCACATCATAGTTCAAGTATGTATAACAATTCATCCATGAGATATATAGACAATATTTGATGTAGTTCTCTACAATATCAGTATACACACTTCTATGAAGCGACTCGATAGTGGAAAAAATCCTATGTCACAACAAGGCCAAACTGTAACAAAATGATTTCCAAAACATGAAAATAATGCATGCGCTTGATTGTTTCTGGATACACCAAATCTCAACCTGAATATGAAAAAATTGATAAGCCACTGACCATAATGAACAAATGGTTCGATTCTTTGAGCTAACCTGACCAAAGTCGATTATAATTTACTAAGAATAGCGCCATTCAGTAATTAGAATAGTTGCGACTTGATAATTAACTAGTGTATATCTTTTACCAAAGGATGATTGAATCAATGCCGAAAAATTATCCATACAAAACGTTTTTCACACAAATAAAAAGCACATTAAATATTTTCAAATTTATTCAACTTTAACAAATTTTTTTATGTAAATAGTAAATTGGATTTTGAATAGGTCGAAACATTAATAAATACTAAAACGGAAAAATTAATAATACTGTTCGCTCGGGGGCATCCAGTGATTTATATCAACATAGATAATATAAGTAATATATAATATATATATAATATCAATAACTAATGTTAATTATGAAAAAATATTTAGTAAAGGTAAAGAAAATATTAATACAAAGATGGTTATATATAGTTTAATATATAATAGTATTATGGTAAATGTTATTTTTTTATTGATAAAAACTAATTTAAAGTGTATCTTCAGAAGCTTCGCCTGTGAATTTATCATAATAATATATATAAACTTATTCGTTTCCTATAATTTAAAAATTTATTATTAATAACTTATAATATAATTGTTATCAATATCTATTAAGTATATTTACCTCCTAATATATTTGATTTATATTATCACTAATAAATTAGCTAGTATACTTATTTTATATTATTATATTAACAAACATCATTTATATTTATATTAGCACAATAATATATATATAACCTAAATTACTATGTAATTTCTTTTAAAAAGCTAATATTAAGTTATTCAGGAATTTATAAATTATTAAATGTTATATAAACTATAATAAGATATAAAATATTATAATATAATATAAACATATTATTAAAATATATAAATTATCAATATTAATTAATAATTAATAATTTGGAATACTAATAAATTATTAATTATTATAAATTATATGAATAAATATTAACTATATTATTATAAAATTAAAATATATATATATATTTTTTTATATTATTTTTATTATTTATGATATATTATAATTATTATTTTTATTTTTTTTATATAAATACAGTATTATAAGTCTATATATAAAATACCTAATCTATATATATATATATATATATTATATATATATATATACTATTACATTTTATATATATAGGTATAGCTATATATATATAACTATAGCTAAAATAATATTAACTTTTAAAATAATTGTTACTATTCATTATTTTAAAGTGTAGTTTATTAGCGGGAAAGTTCATAATTATCTTATTGGAACTTTATGATACAAGATAAATATCGGCTAATATATTAGATATATATTATATATATAATATATATATTTCAGTACTAAATGGATATAATAATACTAACAGAATAGATATATTGAGTAAGTTAAGTAAATATTATTATACCTACTCACACAGTACTATATAAACTATATTATATATAGATAAATAAGTTAGCAGATTAAGAGTTTACAATCTATCAGAATATATAAATGTGATATAAGCACACCTATATATATATATATATATATTCAATGACGGATGTTATACTCATTGGAGGATATATATATGTATATATATATAGCTACTATATATATATATATAGATACCAATTAAGTTACACTACTATACATATTACAATATAACTTTATACTAATATTGTATCAGAGACGGTAAAGCCACCACTCAAGGGCAAAAGCCCATCTTCAAGGCACGGGGGTGATTACTAATATTATCATCATTTGTTGATCTGTATCTTACTAAATCGAAAGTATAGATAGTAATTACGTGTCATAAAGGTGGACGGTAATCGCGAGTGTAACAAAGTATAATTTATTATGTAAATACGTACGATTTGGTTAAGACAGAGAAGTTAAAATGTTGTCTGGGTTACTAAGATAAAAGTTTTATTCTATAAATTATGTTTTATGGTTTTATGTATGATTTTTTTCAGATTTTAATATTATTATTTTGAAAGGGTGAAGACTTTACTCGTACACAAGCTATATAACACGATTATATTATTTCACTAATTAAAAAGACTTTACTTTGATTTTTGTCGCAGACTGCTATTTGCTAATTCATAGCTTACGATAAGAGATGATGGAATATGGGCAAAGGGAAAATTAAAAGTACAAATCCAATATATCACTAATCTATAATATATAAGTATTATATAATATATATAATAATAAATATATAGTAATAGTAACTGGGTTAATTATACTGGTACTATATATATACATATATATATATATATATATATATAATAGTAATATATATATATATATATATATAATGTATATACCCTGAAAATTTGATGTTGATCTGAGGAGTAGGTGTATATATGTATATATATAGTAAAAATATAATATAATCATAATGTTAACAATATTATTATTATATATATATATTTCTAACAATATTGTTTCTAAAAATTACAAATAAAATAAATATGTGAGTATTTAGGTAAAATTTATGGACTCAATATATATACGCTGTAGACAATCTCATAAATATAATATATATTAATAAAGGAAACAGCGGAGCGGTATATATATATAACGTCGATAATGTTCTTTTAAACTATTAATGCTACAGGTAAATGACGGAATACATTTGATGTATATACCTCTGGTCAAAGTTGCCCTGAAAATGAAAAAAAAAAAAAAAAAAAAAAAAAAAAAAAATTTCTCCAAAATAAATAGCTACAGCGGAATGGAATACAATTCTGTGGGAATCCACTGGGTAATATTTTCAACGCATAGAGGAAAAATGTAAAAATAAAAAAAATAAACAAAACATTACTTGTTAATAATTATTAGGTAATATCGCATATAGATAGGCTATTTAGACGACGTTCTATATAGGTTTCTGCGTTAATTAAAAGAGAGTTAGACTTCTATTTATTAAATTGTCTTTGAGTACAAAAGAAGACACAATTTTTGACTAGGAAAGGGCTCGAGCTCCGACGGTGGAACATCGTGGATGACGGTATTACATAACCACCGTAGGGGAAGGGGCGGAGGACCTGCCCGGGATCAACCAAAATACACCAACGCAGCGGAGGTGTATCCTGGATATATCCTGCTGCACGAAGGAGGGGGAGAGGAATTAGAAGCAAAAAAGCGGGAAGATCGGAGATTACAAAACCGAGCTCACCTAATCCAGGTGGTAACACCTTGGGGTATTCTTTGTAAAAGAAAAAAACAAAAACAAAATTTTAATAGAAAGTCTATTTATTTTAACGAGACCCCAATAAAAGGTCTCTAAATAATAATTCAAAATAATGTTACAACTAAAAATTTTTTTTTTTTAATTATCTCTTTTTTATTGTAGCAATTTTCTTATGTACAATTTTACCAGGATTCAAAAATGTATTCATTTTTGGGCCTAATTGTAGCTTTTTGATGATATTATAATGTAGTTGTTTGTATTTCATTTAATTATTTTTTATAATTTATTTTTTATCAGTTTTCAGGGCATACTTTTGGACCAGGCATTCCAGCAATAGTTTCCGTTTTACTGTATGCATTAATAGTTTTTTTTAGCTAGCATATTGACGGCTATACAGACGCTGATACCAATATATTATAATATATATATATATAAATATATTAATTATATAGTTTACGAGTAAGCCTAGTTATTATAGTAATATAATAATTATATAATATTAATATATATAAAGTATAATTTATATATTATATAATAGTATATTATTTATATATATCTATATATATATATATCTCACATATAACTTATATATATATATATATATTATATATATATTATTGTGCGGACGTAAATGTGCGTTGTTAAGCTGGCTGCAAATTTGCTAGCATCAGTTTTTTAAATTTGCACAAAAAATTAACATCGAAGCCTATGCAATATAGGTGAAACTAAGCAAGTTTACCCGCAATGATATCTTCGAAAACTAAGATAGGTACAAGAAAACTGAATACAAATATGAAATCAGCGTATGAAATTGTATGGAAAAATGAAAAAAAAATTATTTTTTTTTTTAAGATATCTCAAGAACTAGAAATAGGTACAAGAAAACTAAATAACATATTTAGAATCAGCTTATGAAATATAGGATGGAGAAAAAGATTTTTTTTAACTTAGATAGAGGATAACCTCAGGAGTAAAAACGCGGAGAGATCCATGTGGGGTCCCTCCTTCGCGCTCACTGGGGGACCGACGGGAGAGAGTAAGAGACCTAATTTTGTCCCACCCCCTCCTGCGGAGGGTCTCGACGCCTCCCCTCTTGCGCCTATTTGGGTTACGCGGGGTTTCTCCGCTCCTTCCCCTATTGGGGTAATGAAAACCGTCCCCCCCTCTGTCACCGTCTGCTCGAGCCCCCTAACAAAACAATTTTTTTACGCTGATTCTATATATGTTATAAGTTTTTTCTAATACTTACGTATTGTAGTTTTGGAGATATAAAAATAATATATAAAAAAAGTAAATTTTTTTTTATCAGTTTCTCTTGTACCTATCTTTTCGTGATGTCATGCGGAAGATAACTTCATTTAGTTTGGCCTCATCAATTATATATATATATATTATATGAATATATATATATTTTTATTAGTATTTAAAATTTTGTGTACATTCAATAGCAATATATAGTTAGCAATAAAATTATACAAATATAAATAGCTCTATCACCTTGGTGCTAATTTATGGTTTTATTACTTTATATAAAATGTAGAATAATTAATATTGCGTATAATATATATATGTATAACTATATTTTCTATTACTTATTCTGAGTACTCCATATTATATAGCTATACAATTCATATATTAGTACGATTATAATATATTATAATAGTAATAATTATATATTATACTAGTATATATATATATGATATCTATATATATTATATATATATTTAGTATTACTATAGGTTATACTGGGATAGTATATATATAATATAAATATGCTATCCATATTATTATTATTATTATAAATATATTATATTGATATATTTTTATATATCTATTTTATGTATATATATATATTAAACCTATACAGTATATAAAGTTTATATATAGTATGTATTGATTGTTATATATCATATTATGGAATCAACAAAAGGTGAGTGTGCATACGGTTAATAAGTAACACGGGGTTAGCACACAGTTATATTCTTATCTCGTTAACTAAATAAAAATTAACGGTTAATCATTAAAGCGTTTATACTTACAAAATGTAATACTGTAATAAACGATTAATTTCGTTTTACGTTTAGACACGAAAATGTAGCTAGCAGATTTACTTTTTTGCCGCTTGACCTAAAGTATCCTTCCTAAATCGTGGACAAGTGAAAACTCCTTATGCTAGCCTAGCATTATTGTAAAATAATTTTGCCAAACCAGCTTACAGTATTAATACAAAACTGTGTGCATAATATGTTTTATTTATTATAAATATACAACGAGCTGCTATTATTTGCTACGTCTTGTATTGTATTTTCCAACCTATTTTCGCCACCAAAAGAAGATAAGCAAACTGAATCAGAAGAGAAGTAAATGACTCATCTGAACGTGCAACAGTAACTATCCTTTTTTTGCCTTCAGCGAACCAATACGAAATGAAAGTATAGGCATAAAAAATTACTACGTTAAGATGTTGTATGTCTACAGGGAGAGAGTAACATAAACAGGTTTAAAGGAATAAAACACAGATTTATGAGCCATAGAGAGAGAGACGTTTAGGTAAAGATTTCTTTGAAAAAATAAAGTTTTATTCTCTTCAAATGAAATATAATCTCAATACATAGCTAACAATTTCTTAAGATAAGAAAAATATTTAATAAACTCGTAAATTAAGGTAACGGTTAACAGGATGTATTGGAAAATTTTAACTTCGTTAACCGTTATCTTCATCAATATGTAACTCTTAAAGGTCTCGTTTACGTTTGCTTTGAGAGAAATATAATCGATGACGCGTTAGTAAATGTAGCAATACGAAAAAATTAACAAGTTAATTATATACGTGATTAACACTTTCAATGTTATAAATACCACCAAATTTGGTAAATATATATTATTATATATTAAATAGTATTTACTAATATAAATATATTAAATATATATAGTTATAATATTATATTATGGTAAGTTATTTAATATATTATTATTATATATTTATATAGTAAAATATATATATATATATATATTAATATATGTATATTATATATATAAGACTATAGTAGGTAGTATTGCACAGCTGGGCATCCCGTGGAACGGGGGCGGCGTCGCAGCGAGAATTTTCTAACACATGAGATCAGAGAGTTAACATCTATGGACTAGTAAATATAATCTTGGAATACTAATCTAAATATGGGATAACGCCTCGATTACACGTGAATTTCAAGCTCTGTTAGGATTTATACAGATGGGTGAGGGTTCACCCCCGAGAGAGTAGAACGGCTTACGCTCGGGGTCTTCCCTCTCAGAGACTCCAACGCTAAACAATACTTCCACCACCCTCTCGGATACGTACTCCTCTCTCTCTCTCGCTCAACATGCAGATCGTTCGTCATTCATGCTATGGGAACTACTCTCATGCACAATATATCTTTTTTCAGAATTTAGATACCTATACTCCTCACATTTCACTTATCACCAAGCATCTAAATTAGATATAGAACAGCAGTGGAACGATATAAAATCAACACTTCACCGCCTGCTATTCACTCCTGTTATTCGCCTCAAACCACTATCGTTCTCGCACATCAGTTCTAAACATTTACAACTGTGCATCTTCTCCATACATACTTCTATTGCCTTCTTCAATTACCCCTCCACTCCATAAGTCCCTCTCCATCCGCTTCTCCAGAGCTTTTTCCTATGGCACCGCGAATCAACAATGCCTTTTGGCAGGTCGATTGAACGCTACAAAAGAGTCTCTGCAATACTTCTAGCATCTCTTCCGAGACATTCTTAGTGTGACATAAGAGGTCCGTCCGTTCCTCTTCCTCTTCTAATAGCCGTACTGTTTCTTCTGCGCGAGTTCGGCTCTACCCTATGCATATCTCTCTCAGCCTCCTCTCCAATATTCTTTCGTATTTTTCGTCCAGAATGCGTCCATTCAGTGGTAAATTGCCTCTTACTAATTAAATGTAACTTCAAAATATCTCTGCATTCTCTTTACTTTATATCTTGAAAGTAGCATATTGCTAGTTTTAGCTCTTCATCCTTTAGCTCTTTTTCCCCTCTCTTCCTCTAACACTTGTTCATGGAAAGATAGACTGAATGAATTTCTCCCTCTCAAGTCCTCTCCACTCCTCACTACCCCACCTCCTCCCAGCCACTCATTTTCCTACTGGTAGCTGTTATAAATGTTCTATTTAATATCTCTTCTTAAACTCGGCCTCCTCATCTTCTATCCTACCTTTACTCATCACGCCCTCTTATCCTCTGCATGCCTCCAAGTCTGATCTGTTAAAAGCTTCTTCCTCTTTTGTTCTCTGTATTCCTAACCCAATTTAGCAGATATTTTCATCTTCATCATATTATTTCAAACATTAGAGAGGATTAGCGTTTTTGGGAATCTTTTTACATTAGAATTTAACTCAATTTTTATTTTCAATATTATATATGTTTAAACTCTGTAGATTTGTTTTTCAATATCGCCTTCGCCATTTTAACTAGCTTTTTCTTCCCCTCTTCGCCTCATCTCGTGTCGTTATTTCTCATCTGATATCTTCCATCAGTCTCCACATCATTTGTTTTGCCCATACTCTTTAATTAACTCTCTGTCCTCATTCCTTGACCTGTACAATATTCTAACCCGATTGCTGTCCGCTGTTCTTTCTTTTCTCCAGCCACTTCCTCATTTTCTGTTTTTTCCTTAATTTCTTTTTAAACTTCTTCGTTCCACCATCGCGTGTAAAATGTCTCTTCATATATTTGACTTCATACTACCCATCTTTGTTACCCTACAGAGTTGTTACATCTGACTTTCGTCAATTACATCATGCAGTTTTTGTTTTCTGTCATTGTTAAGACTTTTCCCTGCATTTGACGTTCATAAACTAGACGTCGCTCTCAGTGTTTGTTCTATGAAGCACCCAACTCTCAAACACAATCTGATAACATGACGTCTTTCTGCTCATATTTACTCCTCTCTCCTCATTATTTACATTCGCATCATCAACTCATATATTATATTTACATTATATAATCATATTATATAATAATAAAAACCCATTATAATATAATAATAAAAAGTTTAAAAGTAATATATATTATATTATATAATATATTATTTGTAATAAAATCAATATATATATAATGTATACATATAATAATAGAGTATATTATAATAATATATGTATATTTTTTATATAAATAATATATAAAATAATATTTACCAAATAATACTTATATATTATTTATATACTATATATTATCGCATTATATAATATTTATATATGAGTTAAGGTATTAATAATATAGAGATAACTACTATATATATTCTATTAGCTTATTATATATATTATCCCATATAATATATTTATTTTACGGTATATATATATTGATAAGTCATAATATTAAATAAAAGTATAACAATATAATAATATATAAATTATTAGTACTAGAAGTTGATTCTGGATATTATATATACCTAAAAAAATTGATTACAATTAAAACAAGATCGTTTGGTTTTATGATTATAGTAAATTTTGAAACACCGGGGTATCATTATATATATATTCCGAAAATATATAGAATATTATAATGTACTTATATATATATACTATAGTAATGGATATATAAGTATAAATATATAATATTAATATAAAAATATATAACTCAAAACGTATACTATACGGTTAAATTTAAGTAAAACTACTGTATACAGTTTGGCTTCTTTTAACTACTATCATTCTATTTCTAGAAATTTTACCATACTCCTATTATCAAAGATATATTCTGTAATATAATATATTATATATATAGGTATATATAATAATCGAGTAAATTAATATATATAATTATATATTATATATAGTATGTAGAGTATATTATAAAAAATATATATATATGATAAAGTAAATTATTTTTAATTGTATCTTTATGTATATTCAGTATATAAATGCATTATCATGTGAACAAAGTATATAGTATATATATATATATAATAGTATAATATATAAAAATTATATAATAGATTAGGCTTATAACCAACAACTAGTAAATAATATACTCACACTAATATATATAATAATATATATTATTATATTCATATATTTTCTGAATACTATCATATATATATATTACCTATTGCTTATTACTATTATTATATTTTATTGTAAGTATATAAATATATATATATATTATAATTATATAATTATATATATATCAATTATATATTATTATAATATATATATATTATATATAATAATATATATAATATATATATATTAAATATTATATTATAATATATATTAATTATTATTTAATATATAATATTATATAATTATATTAATATATAATTATATATATTAATATTAAATATATGAGTATTAATATAATATATTTATATATATTAATAATATATATATTATATATGATATATATTATACTATATATATATATAGTATATATATTATATATATTATATATATATATATTATAATATATTATATATAATATATATATATATATAATATATATATTTATATAATATATATATATATAATATTATATAATAATAAATATTATATATATATATTAATTAATTATAAAATATTATAATATATATTATTAATATTATATGTATTACGTATATATATAATATATATATATATATATAATATATTATATATTATATATATAATTAATATATATATAATATAATATATTATAATTTATTTATAAACTATAATTATATATATATATATATTATATATTATAATAATATTAATATATTATATATAATAATATATATATTTTCGTCGGTATTCATTTCCTTTTATATTATAAATTAGTGGCTTATTATGTCAAAGCATTCTGAGCATTTCTTAAGGTACATAATGGTTTTCAATGTTTATAATTAATGGGCGTCATTGTGGATCTATGTTAATAAGTATTGGTTTTTGGTGTAAATGAATCTAGTAAGTAGTGAGGGCAGAGTTGGGATTGTCTTTGAGAAGTTGTCATTATTTGGTGTCTGTGTAATTAACAGCGGTTAGAGAAGTTATGTGTTAGTCTCTCCAAATGTAATATATTTCTGTTTACAGATGGGCACAAGGTAAGTTGGCAAAAGATGATAACATTTTAGAAAACACATGACTATCACCGCCGAATTACCAGCTAGCAATAATGACCTATCTTCAAGACAATCCACTCTTGCTCCATCACTTACATAGATTTACCACAACGCATACTATATAAACATAGATCCCACCATGAATGCCCATATTACATGAAAATCTCTTCACCTTAGAAGATTCAGCCGAATCCTATTTTTGCTTAAACATAATTCACTAATTATATTAGTGACGGACATAAAAAGAAACTAGATGTATCATTAATATTATAATTAACTAATCTATCACTTTTTTTCAAAAAAAGTTAAAAAACCAAAACATTTTGTGTATAATTTTAAATTTAATTTAATGTAATTTTTTATATTAAATTTAATTTTAGTATTAAATAGCAGCTAGAAGAGAGGAACCAAGATTTTGCTCAAAAATATTCTGCTAATATCCTTCACCATAACAAATTTCTTGAATAAATTTGATATTAACTTACAATACACTTCCTTATTAAAGTAAGTTTGATTTTCTTCTTTGATAAGTGATTTTGGAACAGTAATATTTTAATTAAGGCATTACATATATATTAATTATATATATAAATATATTATATTAATATATATATTAATATATTATATTAAATTAATATATATATTGTGAAAGACAAAATAATTAAATTATATTTCAAGAGCAATAAATAAATATATATATATATATATATTATAATAAAAGGAAGGAGTGCAAATTATTTTCATCTTTTTCCTCACATCCACGAGTTGTAGTTCTTCTCGTGTTCCTTACCTTATAAGTAGCCAGTTCATTGGTTGCTTACTTTCATAGACTTCATCGTAAATAGACTTTGTTTATTACGTTGAGAGGGCCTAAGTATCTACAGGTAAACTCGGTATTTATATACCTTTCTCTATGGAAGTTCACTTTTCCTTAAACAAAAAAAATCTATGTGCTCATTTGCTTTCCAATAATAAAAAAGGAAATCCATATTAGTTGTAAATCTTTTATAATAATAAAAATTAATGAAGGAAACTACTCTGTTTTTGGTTATCTTTATTAAAAGTCATCCTTACTATATTCAAACAAATCGCTGACTTGTAACCAAATTCAGTTTTTTCACACCCGAATTATCAATTTTTATATTACCTAAATCACTCGCTGACCTGCAGCTAAATTATAACAATGATACATGTTTATTCTCACGAGAGAGAGAGAGAAAGAGAGGAGAGAAGAAAGAGAGAGAGAAAGAAGAGAGGAGAGAGATAGAGAGAAAGAGAGAGAGAGAGAGAGAAAAGGCGGAAAAGGTCAGATATTATATGGGTTTACCCGTAGCATCAAGATATTTACATAATAAGATACAAACTATGATATAAAATAGTATAAAATATTGTTACACTAGAATTTACATTATTTAGCATAGATTGCAATGGTAAGCAAAATTACATATAAAATTTTAAAACAAAATTGTATTTTGCTCCGAAAAATTGCTTAAAAAATGAACATTTCCTTAAATAGTCTCGTTTTCTTTCGATTTACTTATTTTTGCATATATATACATATTATTATGATATCAAGTATTACATATACTATTATATATATATATATATAATAATTATATATTATAATATATATTTATAATATATATATATATATTATTAAATTAATATATATAATTATATATATTATATATTATAATATATATATATATATATATTATTAATATATATATATACTGGCGTATTTAAAAGGACATGGTGCCCCAATGGCTCCGAGGCCCAGTGAGGCATAATATCTGGAAGGGCGGGAAAAATCTGAGGAGGATTTATTTTTTTTAATAATAACTTATATGTTGTGTTTGATATATAATATATCATTATATTATACTTATATATATATATATTATATAATATATTATTAATTATATATTTAATTATATATATATCATATATATATATATATATTTATATATATAATATATTCATTATATATATATATATTATATTTCCTATTAAAGATTGAAATAATATCTGGCAACTTTATTAGAAAGGAAGAAAGGAAAATGAAGTGTTTATTAAATTAAAGAGTAGAACTCCTTCTTTATCACAAAGACAAATGAATCTGTCGTTAGTGAGTATGATCTGGAAGGTAATTTCAAAAGATCATTGGATGATAACGATACACTGAGTATCGGTAGAACAATATGCTATCAGGCGCTTCTTACGATTACTGTTCGGAATAGTTGATGACAGTGTTAGACGAATTGCACAAGACAAAGAAAT